>VDFB02097043.1:0-21033 GCA_007258455.2 Sequoia sempervirens
AAATCAAAACATTTGTAAAACCTCGAAAAATTACCAAAAACAGCCTCAAAACATTGCAAATTTCCAAAAACATCCAAATATTTGAAAAAATCCATCTGCCTCATCTCGCTTGCACCCGCAATAAACACCATTCATAATAAACTGATCGTCATCCTCAACCTTTGGTGAAACAGTTGGAAACAAGTCTAGCAGGTTAAAAAGTAGAACTCAAAAGCATCAAGTCTTAAGTCTAGGACAGTGAGTAAACAAATTGGTCATCTCTTCATATTGGTAACACCATCATTTGAATTTGTCCCATATCAATCATCCCTCATAAACGAAATGACGTGCCGCCATCCACTAACATGTCCTAGGATGAATCCTTCCTACAATGGGCATTATCTTTTGGCAATAAGTTTCGCTTATCATCCTTAGAATACACATCCTTTTCCGTTAGCGGTATTGAAGAGCATTAATCGTTTTATTATTTATACTTGGTCTTTATCTTTTGACTTATCTTATTTGCACTCATTCCAAGGACCTCGATGATATCCTAACGAGGATTTAGAGATAGGAATGGGGCAACGATCATTATCTTTTGTCTGCTGTGCTTGTTGGACGCTCTTGTAAAATAACTTGGCGAATACTTGCTTTGTTAGATATGTATGGAGGAGGTTTCAGATAGCTTGTTGACTATTGCATTGATTGGTTATACCTTTCCATGTGTTTGGTCCGAGATGTTTGAGACTTCTAAAGTGCATCCTAGCAAGGTTTCTCGATGTCAAGTGTGAACAAGAATACTCCTATCTCATTGTTGAGTCAAAGTCCATCACACTAAGTACCACGCCATCCTGGTCCTTCATACCTTGATGCATCGTACTTAGGCGTGTTATCAAAAATAAAGTAAGTGACCCTTTGAAAATCCCAATTCTTGATAAGCAAATCATCATCATTTATCTATCATCATCATCATCTAATAAAGTCTCGACCAATCATGGACTTGTTGGATCCTCTTGTCATCATCTCATTTCTGCACTAACATCATGCATCCGTCATACATCCATCATGCATTCATCTTGCATCCATAAATCATCAGTATTTTGCATATCATCTCACATGCATATCATCATCATAATATAGATCTGTTAGTCTAAGCATATCATAAATCATCCGTTGCATAATCACAGCATATCACATCATTCACATCATCAATCTCATCCATCTTACATCATATCATCATTTAAGTTGTTTAGGATAATATAGCTTTGTTATTTTAAGCATCTTAAAATCATCTCATTTGCATCGTCATCCATAACCATCCATTTTGAACCTCTTTATCGCGAGATCGACCCTCAAATCAAATCTTTTCGCTCAATCTCTCGAGGGGGCAATGTACCAGTGTACTTCTTTCCGCTGGGGCATCTAAAAAATCATGAAATTTTTTAATTTCGATTGCGGCGAGTTTATTCTTTGAACCAACGCAACAAGTACATTGCTTCAAAGAGGGGCAAAATGTAGACATGCAAATTTTACATTATGCATTCGATCAGGATCATTTATCAATTAAACTAGACATTTGCATTAGATCCATTCATCACCTTCATCCATTTAAATAATCTCATTGCCTAAGGTTATTTAAAATAAAAAAGCCATTTAAATCAAATCTTAAATCATTTTCCAAAGTCCAAAAAGTCAAATCAGTTAATCAGCATTAAATCAGCATAATCATCATTAAATTCATCTAATCCTAATCTAATACTAATCACATCCCACTTGCATTATCTAGACCTAGCCACTTGCACAATAAATCAATTTTATTGATTTATTAAAATCTCATTTTCTCTCAACATGATAAGTCAAATAGGGCATTTATTGCTCTTCTTTCTTGTCCCCCTCTCAAAATTAATTGCAAATTTGAATTCAAAATTTCCCCCTCTTGGGCACTCTTCCCAAATCTTGCACATACATCCATCAATCACATGGTGACAAGTGTCCTCAATTCATTGGCTTGTTTTTGATCCCACATTGGTCCCTCTTCAACATTCAACATTTTGAAAATCTTTAAATACAAGCATCATCCTCAAGCAAATCCTTCACAATCTTCACAATCTATTGCAAGGTTACTCTCTTCATTTGAGATTTGATCTTGTTCATCATCACTCCACCATCTCCATTTGCATTTGCACAATTTGAGCTTTGATCTAGGATTGGGAAAGGGTCACTAGCACATGTGACACCAATCCAACTATGGAATAGGTAACTTGTGATTGTTTTCATGATGCTTGTAGCTTGTTTTCATCTTTTTGTTGCATGTTTTAAACATTTTACAAGGTATTTCATAGAGGTATTTTGTTAAATTTGTAAAGTGCTAACCCCTATGTGAGTTTAGTTTTTGCAGATTTAAAGGGATGCCTACAATATCTAATGTGCATAACCTCAGAAGACTTATCCTCATTTTCATGATCTTTTAGTGAAGGTGAGTCTAATGTCACTTCATCATCTTTATCTAATTAAGCCTCGTCACTATTGTTTGAAAGATGTGTCAATGTTCTCATTTTCTTCCTCCATGATATCTTCCCTAGTAAGATATTTTTTAGGAGAGCTACAAACTAGATATTCATGACATTCAATTTGTTTGGTTCTTCTAAAATAAATTCATCACAAGTAGGGGACTCCTCAATGGTTGGGTTTTCTTATTTATCAATGATGTCATTCTCTTGTTTGATAACATTTTTCCTAGGGGAGGATAGGCAACTAATATTTTCATGGATTTCATCGATTAGATTTCCTAACATCAAAGTATCTTCTTTACAACTAGGAGAGATACTAGGAGAAGAACAAATGTGATTGTCATGATTGTCCATAATTTCTTCCAAAATAGGATAGGTAGGGGAAGAAACATATAGAGGGTTATCATAGATCTTAAAGATTCAATCATCTAGCACCAACATATCGTCCTCACTTACAATATGATTGTCACGATTCCTTACAATTGCATCCTCTTTCAATAAAACATTCTCACAAGCAAAAGATGAATGAAGATTAGGTAAGGTGATGTTTAGAATTATGTCTATGATCTCATTCTCTTATGCTATGATATCTTCCAATGTAGGAGAGTTTATAGAAAAGGATCTTTCAACATTGTCATGATTCTCAGTGAGTGCATCTTCTAACATTAAAATACCTTCATCACATGTAGGAGAGGTATTAGGAGAAGAGAAACTATGACTATCATGATTTTCTACGCTTTCCTCTTCTTCTATCGCATCATTCCCACAAATAGGAGAGATAAGAGGGGGTGTAGGTTTAAGGCAAGCACCAACATGTTCCCTCTCTTGTACTAAGAGACTCTCATAACTAGGAAATGTATTGAATGAATGACTAAAATGCGTATTGACTAACTTTTTCTTTGAAAACTTGGAAAAGATGGATACTAACATTTGTGAAAATTAATCTATGACATGTAATGCAATGACTTAGAATGAAATGTGTAAATGCAATTTTTAGATTCTAAATAAGGTAATTTGTTGATTACACCATGCAATAAACTAAAAATGAAATGTTGTAAATACAATTTTGATTTTTGAAAATGCACTAAAATGAAGCAAATTAAGCTAGATGAAATGAATTTGATGAAAGAACAAATCAAAAAATTGAAACAGGAAAGTAACAATAGCAAACAGAAGCCTAAAATTGAGATTTCAAATCCTAGAAATTGCAGATTAGGAACTATCAGGGACTCATTCACCAATAAAGGCAAATGGTCATAGATAGGGATTTTTGAAATGTTTTTTCTGATTTCTGAGTGATTTTTAGTGAGTTTCAGATGCTAGAACATTTAGGTCAAGTTTGATTAGGGACTCATTTTCTAGTACAGGCTAATGGGTCCCAGATCAGGGTTTTAAAAAGGTAAAAATTGTAATTTTTAAGTTGCTTTATGTGTTTCTTGTGCCCAATTCCAAACTGTAACTCTTGTGACAGAAATTTCCAAAATTTGATGACCTAATGCAAGTGAAATGAAGGGTAAATGATGACCTATATAACACCTTTTGAAATGCAATTTTTATTTTATTTTCAAATCCAAATTTATTAATCTAAATGATATGCAAAATGACTAATTTGTTTTTGTATTTTTTTCAAAATTTAGAGAATGCAAAACAATACAATTCTAAACCCTATATGATATGAAAGTTTGAATGCAAAATATGAAACCCTAAATGAGATCTAATTTAATGCAAATGAATATAAGATCTAACCTAGGATGCAATGAAAGACTTCCAAAATCAGAAAATTGCAATGCTCAATCAACCGGGTTCACCAAAATGAAACATAGAAAAATTGGGCTCATCAAAGTGAATAGATCAAGATGATAAGCCACTAATTTTCACTATGAAACATTCAATTATGAAGGTCAAAATTCCTAAATAATAATCAGAAACTAATCCTAACTGTTATAACAACTATGGGGGGAGTTTTGAGAGCTCAAAATGATGTGTACCTTACTACAAGAAGGTTGTTTTTAGGGCACAAAGGACTCATTCGCCTTTAGTGGTGAATGGGTCCCTATTAGGGTTTTGGAAACTGACTTTTGGGTTTTACTCCTTTCATACTACACTCCCAGATCCTAGGTTTTCATTGCTTTAGGCCTCACTAAGGACTCATTCACCTTTAGTGGTGAATGGGTCCTTTTAGGGTTTCAGAAAACTAATTTTTGGGTCTTGTACTTCAATGTTTGCACTCTTAATTCCTAGGTTTTCAGCTCCCAAAAGTCTAGAATGAATTTTGTAACCTTGTTTTTGTGTTCTTGCACTATGAATTACAACTTGACAACTTTGACAATTTTGCTCCAAACTCCTTCTCCACTTGATCTTCAGCTTGTAAATCTTCAAATATACATTCAAGAGGAGAAAAACTTGTTGATTGTTAGTGAATAGGGTTTTTCCTAAGTCAAACCATGTTTAGGTAATTAAACCAAATGATGAAATAATGAAACTGAATCATGAACATGCAATAATGAAGTGTTGATACCTTGGAAGTTGTCTTGGAGTGTAAATCTACAAAATAACATGTGGTGGCCATGAAAAATGTAGATCTTGATCTCAAATAAGATGTATAACAATGCTTGCAAGTAGATCCTCAATACTTTATCCGCTATCTTAGCTCAACGACATGCATGAATGCATTATGCCTTTAACATGATGAAATGATCTTGAATTGTTGCAATAAACTCTTGATAATCTAACTTAGAATGCCTTTCAAATACTCTTGAAGTGCTCTAATGCTTGAAAACTTGAATGCTTAGGCCTCTTGTAAACTTTCTAGGAGAAACAATGTGAATTAACCCCATATTTATACTAAATCTAGAGATTAACCCTAAAATTCAAATAATACAAGTCGACACCAGATCTAGGATTAAAAATCATTAGAATCCCACCAAAATTAAATTAAAAAAGGGGTGTCCTAATCAAGGAGGACCCATTCACCACTAAAAGGTGAATTGGTCATGGCACAAGTTTCCAGGACCTTGCTTTGGAGGGTGGAAAGAACATAAAAAATCCACCTCAAATGTGCATAAAAAGGGGGTTCCTATGCATGGAGAGGACCAATTCAACACTAAAGGTGAATGGGTCCTAGCACCATTTTCTAGGACCTTGATTTTTCCAAATTTAATGTTATGCAATTTGATTATTGAATGTCAGGATAGATCCTTTAGAAGGTTTCATTAAGAAGGTTTAAATTTGAATTAAAGGGGCCAATTAGGCTCAATTAACCACAATTAATTAATGAGACCCTAGATAAGTGTGAAAGTGTACTAAAACATTTTACAACAACTTAAATTAGGTAAAATGTAAGTACATTTTGTTAAAAAGAGGCCCTAGATTAATGTGAATGTGTAAAACACATTACAACATTAAACCAAGGTACTATTAGGTTAAATCAATGTCAATTATTCCAAATTAATTAAGGAAAAGGGATACTTTTTCCATTACTACATTGTAAAATTAAATAACCTATGTAACCATATTATTAAGTTTTCTAACTAATAAAAAGTTTTATTCCAAACTACAAATATGATTTAAACACCATTAATCCCCTTCACCTATCTATTTGGAAATAAAATCAAGAATTTTACATGAGAAAATATACTCAAATAATATTTTTCACCAATGTAAACCTTCCCACTACCATATTAGTCATACTTTAAAAATATTCATAATGGGAGGTCATATGTATGGAAAATCTAAATTTAATCAATCACAAACCCTCATATAAATATGTTTCCAAGATCATCATCTACTGTCATATTGAGAATACTTTCAAACTCATGATTAGAATAACTCTTATTTTTCTTTTTATTCTCTAATACAAGCTCTAATACCAAATTGGTGGAAATAGTTTATACCAAATTCATGCTCTAATTAACAAGATCAACTAGTTTTCCAATGTGTTATATATTGGAGCAATAAAATCTCTTATGAGATGCCTTATAGCTAAAAATATCTAGTCAAGAAATTTCTACCTAATTTATTTGTAGCTCTTAATAGCAATGTCTTCTTACAATATAACTCCTTTTTTATAATATGTTATCTGTGTCAATTTTGAAAAGAATCTTGGGATTTCTTCCAAGTGTGGTGCCTCATTCCACAAGGGACAAAATTACAATACATAAAAGTTATCTAAATTTGTAAGGTGCACACAACCCCTAACATAACAATCATTATAATATTATTCATATGTAATTTCAAGGAGACATAGGAGATGGGTAGGATAACTACAATAAACATCAATAGACCTAGAACAACATTATTGCCTAACAATATTAGATTTATTTGCTCATTCAATTTAACATCTAAACAACTCCAAGTACAATAAATATTGTTTTATTATGCTTAATGACACGTTTGAGTGTCCATGCCACAAAATAAACTTAGCCATCTTTTAGAAACAATTTAACAAAGAAAATCAGAAATTGATTGATCATATGACTTTCAGATGACATTTTGAAAAGAGCAAATGTGATTCCTAATAACATTATAATACATGCTATGAAGGATTTTGAATGGTTAATTTTATCTTTCATTTAATTCATAATAAGATGGTAATCATATATTACATTACTATCCACCTTAAATAAACCTACACAATTTTTATAAAAATATATGATAAACATATGATTCAAAAATTTCAATACATTATTAACATTTCATACTCATTTACAACTAAAACAATTTAACATACAAACCTATATACTGGTTTTGAATTACTTTGTTGTGTATTTATCCATACTACGCTAGTTTTTTATATTTTGGGGTGGATTATTAATATTCTTAAGGATATATCAATTGCTTGTGTTCAACCATGTTTTGATTCTCACAATTTTGAAAGACCTTTTTTCTCCTTGGACAACTTCCTATGAACATAGTGATGAGATGGAACATGGGGAAGAACT
Organism: Sequoia sempervirens; assembly: GCA_007258455.2. Classification (NCBI taxonomy): domain Eukaryota; kingdom Viridiplantae; phylum Streptophyta; class Pinopsida; order Cupressales; family Cupressaceae; genus Sequoia; species Sequoia sempervirens. Next base: position 7,430 of record VDFB02097043.1, read on the forward strand.
CCAGGACAGAGCTGGTATACTTTCAGAACTATTGTACTTTGTTCACCAAAGATATTGTCATATCAAAAACACATTTTCCTTGGGATGTAAATATGTGCAACAATTAGTTCAAAAAATTATGCATATTTAAACATTTTAATTTGACATAATTTAAAAATTATGTAAATATGTGCATATTAGGCCAAAGAATCACAGAAGCCTTTATTGTTAGAGGTAGATTTTTTAGAAGGAAGAAGAGGAATGCCAATTAACTATAGCTATGAAATCAATGTAAAGTATCCCAGTGTGGGAATGTTGTTACAATGTTCATTCCAGTTTATCCTTTCGGAATTGTTTTTCAAATTCATTTTGTTTTATATATAATTATGAAATTTGAAAATAATATGTGTACGTTGAGATTTAGTCACTCTTTCTATAAGAAAAGGATATACATGCTAGAGTAACAATTTTAATGTTTAAATGAAACCTTCAAGAGCATTGAAATTTTTTAATTCTACTATATTTTTTAGATTTTTGTTTACTATTATTTTGGAAATGTGTAACTTTTAATACATAACTTATTTTGATTTATTTGATACATTACTTGATGCTTACTTTAAGTTTTTGTATTAACTGTTTGTTTATATGTTTATATATATATGTGTGTAAATTAAAAGAGAGGTAAAAATTTATTCAATCTAAGAAAAGAACAATACAAAGCAGTGCATTACATATCCCTATTAACCTCCACTAATTGATCTAGATTTTGAGACAAATCTAGGGGTAATTGACCCCTTTCCACAATGTTCCAATCATGCAAATGATCAAAATCCCATTTAGCCAAACAATCTGCAACCCCATTCCATTCCCGCGGAATATGACAAAAAGACATAGAATCTAAGGAAGCACATAGATTAAGAATCTATTTTATAATGACAGCCAAATTCCAATTGGCATCCTCAAGCTATTGCCTCTTCAACAATGTCACAACAACCTGGGAATCAGATTCACAAATGATCTGTCTCCACCCAAGAGCACAACCACGCTCCATAGTGTAGAGAATGGAAAGAGTCTCCATCATATTGTTAGTATACCAACCCTTATAAATAGAAAAGATAAACTCAATAGTCCTAGAACTAGTCTGCCCAACACCTCCAATACTAGCATGGCCTATATTTCCATGAGAGGAGCTGTTTGTGATGATTTTCAACACCCCCTGAGGAGGACACCAACGCCCCTCCCTACTTATCTTTCGAAGGGGATGACGACATCTATTTCTCATGATTTGTCCAACACCCTGAGTAGTCCCTTACTGAAGAGGAAGATTAAGACGCGTACAAAAAACAACCTCTCCAGGATCCACACCCTCAACTATGTCACACTTAGCCGTAGCAGTTTCTCCCACATAATGAAGAATTCTCCACCACAAATGATGGACATCCAGCTACACATCTTGGAAAATCATGCGATTCCTCTCCAACCACAAATGCTAGATAATAAAAGTTGGTACCAAATCCCAAGCAACTCAGAGAAAAGAGGTCTCAACAAGAACCATCCCCCACCAGGCAAAGAAATCCACCAAAGAAAAGACATGCTAGCAAGCCTAGTTCCACAATGCCCACCAAAGGTGCCAAAGCCTCCTAGAAATAGAACACTAGAAGAAAAGATGAGAGACACTCTCTTCACTTTTATAATACAAAACACATAGTGAGGGACCCTGGAATCCTCTCTTGCACAAGTTATCCCAAGTAAGACACCTGTTTTGGACCACCAACCATAGAAAGAAATTACACTTGGGCCAAGAAAATTTATTCCACACTTGCTTCCACCAAGGAACCTTAATGTCCCCAAACACCTACCTTAGCAACTCACCATAACCAGTTGAAATAGAATATTTACCAAATAAATCATTGTTATTCCAAGCTAGAACATCCTACCCCGCCATGGAGTTGCATTCACAAGAAGCAAGTATCTAAGCCAAATCTTGCCTATCCCCCTCTGACCCTCCTGGCGACCAATCCGAGGAATGGTTCCATTTAAGACTAGCAGCCAATCCAATATTCTGCCCAGACTTATAATGCTCAATTGTGTTCCAACCAACAGCAATAAAATGATCACAAAGAGACTGGAGGTGAGGGTAAGCAAAAAGAATAGGAGGATGACCATCCCAAGAATCCCACCAAAAGAGAGCCTAAGAACTAGAATGACATATCCAAAAAAAGCCCCTTCCTAATCAACTAAGCCCCCAATTTGAGGGTAATCCAAATCATAAATCCCCTTCCATCTAAAGGAAAATGAGGAACATCAAAAGTGTTAGCATCCTTAAGATACTTGTGGGTATGAATACGGGCCCAAAGTTGATGCTGACTAGTACACCAACGCCAATATAACTTGGTAGCCAAAGTTTTCCCATTCAAAACAATAGAACGCAACACTAGCGCCCCCTCTCTCTATGGCTTGCACACTATTTCCCACTTGACAAGGCTCCACTTAGCTGACTGCAAGTTGCCACTCCAGAGAAATTTTCATGAGAGAGCATCAAATTCCCTCAGGAAGTACAAGGGAGTAGCCTAAACAAAACACCTATAAATAGGGAGAGCTTGGATAACAGACTTCAGAAGAGTGCAATAGTAGAAAGCCAACAATGAGTCCAATAATTGACTTTACTGTGCAACTTATCAAGCAAATTTTTCCAAGAAGACCTGGGTTGCCTACCAACAACCATAGGTATTCCCAGATAAAAAAAGGGAAGAGACCCAATATGAAACCTCAAAATATTAGTAATCCACCTTTGAATAGCCTAAGGAGTATTAAAGAAGAAGATAGAGGACTTATGCTCATTAACTTTTTGACCTATTTAGCAGCAAGGTAAATATCCAAAGTCGGCCTAAAAGAAGTAGCCTCTTGAAGGCAAGCCCTCCCCATAAGAGAAGTGTCATCCACAAACTAAAGATGAGAGAGTTGCGGAAGCCCATTGCCCTAGCACCAACCTTGACTCCTACCTTGGCAAACCCATGATTTAAGAAATTTTCCTGGACACCTTCATCCATAATAATAAACAGATAAGGGGACAGAGGATCTCCTTGACAGAGGCCCACTAAAAACCTCAAAAAGCTCAGAAGGTTACCCATTCATAAGAACAAGAAAAAGAGGAAGAGGTAAAACAACTCATAGTCCAACTGACCCAATCTGGACTAAAACCAAAGCCTAAAATAATTCTTCAATGCAAAAATTGCCACTTAACTCTGTCATAGGCTTTTGCCATATCCAACTTGATAAACATAGACTTATCCCTAGAAGTCACCATCGAATGAATGACTTTAGAGGCAACCACCACCCCATCCAAGATCTATCTACTAGCCACAAAACTGCCTTGCTCCTCAGAGATTACAAAAGGAAGACAAACTTTGAGCCTTTCAGCCATCAATTTAATGATAATTTTGCACACCACATTACATAGAGCAATAGGGAAAAATAATTCAAGTTGATTAGCACCTTCCTTTTTAGGAATGAGAACCAAAAAAGTAGAGTTCAAGGCACGAAATATTTGCTTACTACGAAGAGATTCCTAGGAAACCTCCAACAAATCTAAACTTATAATATCCCAAAATTCTTGAAAAAAATCTACAGGAAAACCATTTGGACTAGGGGCTTTACCTTTGTTCATTCCGAAAACAACCCCTTCCAATTCACATAGAGAAATCAAGCAGATAAGGGAATCATTCATCTCCTGGGAGATCAGAGAGGGAATGCAATCAAGGATCAAATTCTCCTCATCTTCTACAAGGGGTGAATCCTAAAAAAAAAGAGAAAAATAAAAATGTCTAGCCTCATGAGACAAAGCCTACAAAGAAGAAATATGGATCCCACTTGCATTGACCAAAGAGGAGATACAACTTCTATTGTGATGAGCCTACATGGAATGGTGGAAGAAAGCACTATTCTTGTCCCTTCTTGAAGCTAATCAATTTGAGCCTTTTGCTTCCAGAAAATCTCCTCCTTAAGCTTCCACTCCTCCACAACTCTCGTATCATGGGATTTCACTTGGCCCAAAGCATCTGAGGAATTGAAATCCTGAATTTGGCGAGTAATCACATCAAGGCACACCTGGGAATTCCTCTTCATAACCTTAAAATTACCAAAACTCATCTTATTCCATCTCTTAAGCTAAAATTTAACATAATGAAGTTTCTTAACAAAGATGTACATAGCTATACCATAAGCAGGGATGCCATCATGACACCACTGGGCCATAAGATCATGCAAAGAAGGATCTCAAAGCCACATAAGTTGAAACTTAAAGGGAGGATTCTTGGGAGCAGTAAAATAGGTAACTGAAAGTTTAATTGGCCAATGATTAGAACCCCTCCAGTCAAGAATCTCAAAACCAATAACCAATTTTCCTCCCACCCAAAAACAGGGGACCAGAAATCTATCCAACCTTTCAGAGATCACTTCCTCTCCACTCCGTCTATTATTCCAAGTGAAAATCCCATTGGACAACTTAACATCAATTAAAGCAAGAAAATCCACATTCTCCCAAAAAAGAGCAGAAGTAAGACCAAGTTGAGGCAACTCACCTCTTTTCTCCTCCAATCTCAACAAAGAATTAAAATAACCAGCTAAGATCCAAGATATGGAGCACATGATCTAACATACCTTAAATGAGCTCACAGCTAGATTTTTCCATGAATATCAATTGGAGCAAAAACATTAGTAACCATAATGGTCTCACTAGTTTCCAATGAGGAGGCAACCATGGAAATAATAGAATGACTATAAATCCACCATAGTGGAGCAATCTTTCTCGAATCCCAAAAAAGAGCTAAACCCCTAGAACTCCCCTGAGAACCAATGCACTGACACTGACCAAAATACTAGATACGAGAAGCACACTGAAGCATCAAATCCACTAAAAGTTTAGTCTCTAGACACCAAAAATGTCCAGAGAATGGACAACAACCAGATCGTGAATAGCCTTTTGATGGGAAGTGATATTCAACCCCGTTACATTCCATGAGAGAACAATCATGGGGGAGATGGAGAAAAGTGAGCATCAATGGGTTTAACAGACCCATATTCCACCAACAAGTCTCTAGTATGCCTTATCTTCTCATGATCCTTCTTGTAACCACTTTTAGAAGAGTGCTTAGACACTTCCTTCATAATCATGCATTGCTCCACCCCCAATGCAAGAGGAGATTCCTTGTGCTTGCTATAAACTAACCCCTCCTTTTCCAAATCCACCAAAAAAATATCATCCTCTTCCTACATAGGATCCTTCACAAAAATCAGATGATCCTATATACCCTATGATAAATGAATATCTGGACTCGATTCTTGTCCCTGTAGTACTATACCGCCCATACCAACAACATCAGAAGGCACATCTGATGGAATTCCTCCAAGGTTGACATGTCCAACACCTCAAACTGATTAAAGTCCACTTCATTCTTCTTGTCCTTGAACATTCTCTTCATACCACGCCCCTTAGCTCGAGGTTTAACTGGCACAAAGCCATATTTATCCATTTCACCCTCCAATGTTGATTTCCCCTTTTCCTCCCTAACAACTTGTGGAGCTGAAGACAAAGGTGAGGGATTAGAAGGACGAGCCTTATTAATCCTATGGCATTACTTCTGGAGATACCCATACTCATGACAAATTCGATAGCGAAAAGGTAGGGACTCATAATCAAGTTGATGAACCCAAGACAGAGAACCAAGACAAATTTCTAGAGAATCTAGAAGGGGATTATTCAAATCAACCTCCACACAAATCCAAGCAAAGGAAATAAATTTTCTTTCAAGGGTTTGTTGAGCAACTGCAGCAAGCTTACCAAGAAGAGCAGCAATCCGTTGTAATATATATTCTCTCCAAAACTCCAGGGGAAGCCGTGGAAAATAGACCCAAATAGGAACCCTCAATGGTAATTCATCCACAATGTTAAACCCCATATGCAAGGGTTTAATAAATAATCCAACCTGATTATAAAAGTAGAGTCCTCCCTCAAAACCCTAATTCCTATCAGCCATATTAGAAAAGACAACCACAAAATAACTATTTGCAGCCACCATTAGCTCCATGCCACCCTCAATCTTCCATGTACGCATGATCCAAGCATCCAAAGCCAGCAGAGGAATATGAATCCAAAGAAATTTATAGATTAAAGAATGTCTACTCCAATAAGAGACATCATCATCCACAAATTCAAGAGAAATAAGCAAAACCAACCTATCCTGGCTTCTGGGAAAACAACCATTCACTTTCTTCAATTTGGAGCCCTCTCCCACATAAAACGACTCTAACTACTTTCAAACCCGATAAGGATCCATTAAGAGATGCACCACCTCTAGCCACCACCAAACTTGTAGAAATCTAGTTCTCTGTCATAATCCAACCACCACACAAAAACACCGAACCCACAACTGTAAGCCAAACACCAGGCAGGCAGAAGAGGAAAAAGCTAGACCCTTATACCTTCTAGCAACTACCCCAAACAACACCAAACAACATAATTAAAGAGAAATGACAACTTTTACTAGATCCAACAAAAGAGAGCTCTCTTGCAAAGGAAACACGTCCCCACCACAACACCTTTTCTCGCCAATGACAAGGAAACAAAACATAGAAAAAGAAGACCCCCCCATAGCACTTCAAAAATCCCCCCACAAAGAAACGTCACCAAGAAAACCAGTCTACAGGAAAAAGTAACGACATGCAATGAGGGATGGCCCTCATGCAAGCCGCACAACAGCCCGCAGCCAAGCTAGAGTGAACAGCGACATCACCTTTTCATTATTGTGTGTGTGTATATATATGTGTGTGTGCATATTTATATATATGTGTGTGTGTGTGTGTATGAATCTATGTGTATATATATACATATGTATATACATATACATATAAAATAATATGCATTTAACATTTTCTTTCTTGTGATTGAATTTTTCAAAATATAACTATTATCATGCATGTGAAAAATTTGAGAATATATGTTTAAAAGCATCTCTTAATTCATAAGGAGTAAGTAGACATCAAGTAACCACACAAACCATACTCAATCAACATTAGTCTTAATCTTAGAATAATTAGTCCTAATCTTAGAATAATTTTAGTTACAAAATTCATACTTGTATTAGCATTGCATTCATGCTTGGTATTTTTTACTTGAAGTTATGCAAATAGACTTTATTATAGTCAAGACAAGTTAAGAGTCTCCTATTCATATTGTAGAAATACTTAACATATTTCTCAACACAACCCATTCTCAAATGCAAGTGTGTATATATATATATACCTTTACATTTTATGTTAGGAGTAGAATAAGTATGAAATGAGGATAGACTGATGCAATGTGATTCAATTTTACATTAGATAATATAACATGGTCTTCTAAATAAGGTCTCTACATACATCTTATATTAGATTTATTGTTAGGTTTCAAATCTCAATCATCAGTTGCAACAAACTATTGAGTCAACATTAAAGGATTAAATCTAGATTGTACTAAACATAAACAAGAACAAGTATTCCCTCATAGTTATTCAATACCCAACTCTTATTTTCTAGGTTTCTATTTGATTTTTTAAAGTTAAGATTTAGACCTATAACACATAATGTAGTAACAGTAACACTTTTTTTGTTTCCTCATAATTATAAATGATATTTGAATTCTTGAAAATGGAATTTTACCATCATCAATCTTCTTATATTAAAAATATTATCAAGTAATTGTTATTTTCTATCAAAACATATATTCTTATAACTCAAAAAAGTATATAATTTATATTCATTTATGTTAGTGTTGATTGAAAGGTAAGAGACCCACTTCACACACAAGAACCTTCAAGTATTTATTATTAAGGATATGATGACTACATTTATCGTTTTTCATCCTCTAAATTTTTCCTATTAGCAAATATTTTGAAGCATGTTGTGTCTTAGAAGTCACCCTTATCTCATAATTCTTACATTTTTTTATAAATTACATTTTTATGTAACTTTTAAAAACATTTTTTATTTATTTTATGTTTTGATATTACAATTAAATGAAATGAATATATATTAATATAGAGGAGAAAAGTATATTCTCATACACTTTTCCCCATTTTCTTTATCATCCTATGTGTAGATTTATTTAATGCCTTAATACTTCAATGGTCTCTATTGATACACTTTCCAACCTAGAAAACATATTTAACACTATGTTATACCACATCACTTAGTTTAAATAATTCCTCATCCATAATTTTACATACTAAACTTGTTTGTACCTTTAATTATAACTCTTGGATTGAACTATGGTCATAATCTTGTCCCTCTCATGTTTCAAATTCAAAATTACCATTCTCTTGCATTAACTACTATAAAAAAATAATTTTGACAATCAATTACCACACCAAAGCTTTCAAATTGTGTAATTAGATTTTTTATTTAAAGATGTCATCCTAGATCATTTTAACATAAGATAACAATATCAATACACATTTACTTCAAAGAGAAAAACACATTCACATGTTTGTTAGTAACATCTATAGGGTTCAATTATTAGCTATTTTTATTTACATCAATATCCAACACCTTTGTTTATTCTATTTTGTTACCACACTATTGAATTAGCCTCAAAGAATTACTACTAAAAATAAACTTTATCACTCTTCCCCACTATTATGGTATTTGCAAATAATGCTTGTTAGCACCTATTAATTTTCTTTATGTAGATACATATTTTAGTTGAACTTTCTATGCAAGAATTATTGATTTGGTTGTGAAAATTCAAAGTTGTGTCTCACTTCAAATCAACTTATCAACACACTTGAATTTAAGTATTTCTAACTAAATTTTAATTTTAGTTAAACATATGTTTTGTGGATTAATACTAGCTAAATTAGATTTAGGCCACAAATTTTTCAACTAGAAGTGTTCATTAAATGCATATATAGCATCACTTTAGGGTCAATTTACAAAAAAAAAAGGATTTTTTTTTTATAATTTCTACTCACATAAATAATATATAAAAAAATAAAAAAAAATCATCGATCTATAAAATCTAGTTTAAAAAAAATATTATACTAAAAGTAGGTCATCAACACTAAAATATAAATCCCTCTCCTCCTATGATTTGGTTGGTATGGAAAGGCATGCCTCGTTCAAATAAGTCAAAGATATTGTGTTCTCTCTAAACCCCTATAGAGCTCTTGGCTCAAATGGGTTTCTTCTATTTTTTCCAAAAATATTGGGACATTTTTTGACAGGATGTTATTCAGGAGGTTAGGGAATTTTAGTCCTCTTCTGGCCTTCCCAAGGAAAGTAATAACCCTTTCATTTTCCTTATCCCTAAAATATTTGGATCGAATACGATGTCTGAATTCAAACCTATCAATATTTGTAACACAATCTATAAGATCTTCTCCAAGTTGCTAGTCAATCACAATATACCTTATTTAGACAATACATAGGAATCAAAAATATTTTCTCCCTAGTATAAAAATCACAGATGTCATCTTTATGGTTCATGAAACTCTCTCCATTCCATGGATAAGGAAAGAATGGTCCTCAAGATGGACATCTCTAAAGCTTACGATAAGGTTTCTTATAGTTTTCACTTCAAGGTCCTTCAAATGTTTGGTTTCAAAGGATGATCCTGAGATTATTAGAAACTTGTGTTTCTACTCCATCATTCTCAATTCTCATCAATGACTCTCCTCATGGTTGCTTTGTTGTCTCTCGTGGGCTCAAACAAGGGAATCCTCTCTCCCCCTATATTTTCATCATTCTTGTGGAGATTTTGGGTAGGAGCATTGATGAAGGGATCAAGAGTGGAAGGATCAAAGGTTTCTTGCCTTCCTCTTCTTTGCATCTAGTCTCCCATCAATAATTTTTTGACAACACCATTCTCCTCGAGGAAGCCACCATTGTGGAAGCTAGGTGCTCCGTCAACATTCTTTTTTATTTTTCTCTCCCTTCAAGTCAAAACATTTATTTGGAAAAAAGTGTTGTTTTCTTCTTGAACATGCCTCCTATTTTTTAGCTCAAGATAGCTAGGGTTCTCAAATGTCATACTCATCTTCTCTCATCCTCTTAATTGAGAATTTTGTTAATTGCTAGTAAAGTCAAGAGAATTATGTTTGGTCCAACCTTCTAGAAAGGTTGAAATGGAAGCTAGAAACATAGAAAGGAGCTCTTCTTAGCAATACAAGTAAACTTTAGCTTCTTAAATCCTCTCTCTAGAGTACCTCAATCTACCTCCTATCCATTTTCTTGATGCCAACAAGTTGGATAGGTAAACTAGAAAAAAAATTAAAGAATTTTCCTTTGGTTTGGCACTAAGAAAAAGCATCATGTATCCCTTGTCAATTGGGATATGGTCTTCCCTCACAAATAGATGAACCTAACCTTGGTCTCCAAAGTTTGTTGGTATTTGATAAATCAAAACTCTAAGTGGCTAGTATCCTAAGAGCTAAGTAATTAAATGGTAATGAGAGAAATTTTTTCTCCATAATATTTATCTCCCCAAAGGTTCTAATATTTGGAATAATATTCTTGAAAAACTAAGGATACCATAAGATAGGGTCCCTTATAGCAGATTGGTAAAGGGGATTCCAAAAGGTTTTGGGAAGATCCTAGGGATTCTTTGTCTCCTTTGGAATTTCACTTAGTATGTTTAGCTATTTAGATTGATCTAAGAATGAGATTGGGAATCATGGTGAAAGACTACTAGGATCCCTCCTTAGATCCTCCCTCTCGGAGAATAGAACCTAACTGGTATGATCCACCATTTCGATGGGTTGTTGAAGAGCTTCTCAAAATAGTCTCAAATAAGAGACTATACATAGTTAATTCTCTAAACTCTTTGGTTTGGCCTAATTCTAAAGATGGTAATTACAAGGTCAAATTTGGGTACAACATTTTAACCCCTAAATGGCCTCCTCAATTCAATTGGATGAAGTTATGGAGGAGAAAATTTATCCCTAAAGCCAACTTCTTTTTGCGGATAACCCACCACAAGAAATTCCTCACTTTAGATAATATTCAATAGGTGTTTCATGTGTGAGGAGGAGGGTGAAAGCATTTATCATCTCCTTTTCTATTGTGTCTTATCTTGGAGAGTTCACCAAAAAATACAATCTAGGTTCCTTGTCAGCTAGGCTTGGTACAAGGGTAATAAAAGCATTACAGAAAGTTGGATTCCCCCTTTCTCCAATCCTCTACTTATTGAGCTTCAGTGGAAGTTATTTCTTCTCATTGGTTGGGATATTTGGAAATAATTTAGTAATAAGGTCTTCAAAGATAAAAATAAACCTTAGGAAGTTCTTGTGGATCATATCATTCACAATATTAAGGAAAATATAAAAGGTGTTTCTATCAACCCTAAAAGAAACTCCTCCCCTTGGATATAAGTATTGCTAAGTCCTAGGATATTATTGACATCCTCTACAATATGAGATATAAAAATTCCTTCTCCTAGAAAGACTACCTCATGGAACCTCCCTAACCTTGGTTGGTTTAAACTCAACTTTGATGGTTCTACGAAAGGGAACCCAGGTTAGGAAAGAGGGGGTTGCATCCTAAGGGATCATAGGGGAACATTGATTTTTTATTACAAGTATTAATTTAGGTACCCAAGCATCAAAATCTTCTAAGGTGGTGGCCACATTTAATGACATCCTATTAACTAAAAAAAGAGGTATAAATAAATTTATTATTGAAGGAGTCTCCAAAAAGGGTATCATGATGTTGAGTGGGGATGCCACTCCCAATTGGTCTATATGTGATCTCATTGAGGCCTCTCACAAGAATATGATGATATTTGATTATTAGTGTAAATTAATCCATATTTTATATGAAGAAATAACTCTATAGATGTGACGGATAACTTGTGGTCATTTTTCCAAACTATTAAAGTTTGGTATGATATGAACCCTCTTTCAGAGTATTGAGAAATTTTATCATTAATTAAGCTCAATATCTTAGTGCATCCCATGTCAAAAACTTATATAAATTTATCTCAAGTGTGTAAGTATTACACATATCCCCCCATTTGTATGGAGAGTTATGACATATTCCCACTTTTGGTTCATTTTAGTATGTTTAATTTTTATCTTACTTCCCCATTATGTGCCAAAAAATTCCAGAATCATCATTAGCTTGTTTCTAGTTGCTACTCTATCAAGCTACTTCGTTGTCTACTATGAGTGGTAACCTAGTTCGAGGAGAGCCTAATAACTATGGTTCTTTGAAGAATGATGAAGAATTTTGTTCTATTCTATAGAAGGGAAATCTAGCCTCCTACATTGAGGTGTTGAAAGTCCATGACCCTAACCTCTCAACTGAGCTCACTAACTATTAGAAGGACAACTTAGTTTAAGTTGGAGGCCTCTCCTTCTTGGTCATTGTTGAGATGATATCAACTATCATTGGTCTTTCAATTGAAGGAGAAAAATTACCCAAGAAGCCTAAGGGAAACTATCATAAGGAAAATGATAGTTTCTTGAAAAGGGGTGAGAAGATCAACTATATGTAGAAAGGGTTCAATAGAAAGGATCTTCTAGGGGCCTAGAAGAAAATTTTAGAGGTTCTAATGAGGTATGTAACCCTTGCAAGGTCGGTAAAGAATATTTTACTCTTAGTTGGTGCCTATGCTCAATCACTTTCACTATAATGTGAAAATTAACTTTTCTTTATAAATACATTCAAGGCATAATATATAGGCTCTACTAGTATAATTTGTTCCTCTCCCTATTTTTTTCCTCACTCTGTTGTATTACTAACCCCTCCCTTTTCTGAAATGACATGAATTTAGATAGCTCTACCAAAAATCCTGGATTCCCTTCCCCATTGCTAAAATCACCACCTCGAGGTCAAAGTATGAATACTCGATTGAACCCCCATCATTCCTCTAAAGTTAAATCCATTGTGGTTAGTTCCCCTATTTCTTCTAGAAAGAAAAAGGTTTATTTTGTGGACCACCCCTAGATTTTAATTTTTGATGATAATTATAGGTCCTCTTGGTCACCATCCCCAAATTTCATCCTAGAGGACTCCCCTACCAACTCTCCTCCATATCGTAGCTTCTCTACTAGCCCCCATCCCTCTCCTCGAAATGAGGAGATTCATACTCAAAACATGATGGATAGTCTCTCGATCTCCCAAAAACCTTGCAATAATTATGTTTCTCTATGTGAGAAAGTTAATAATTTGTGCAAAGCTATAAACATCCAAACTGACATTCTTAAATCGAAGCTTGCACAATTGCTTACGACCAAGAACAAGATCAAAAATTTGGAGTTTATTATTCTAAAAAAAGTAGAGATTGCCCTAGAGAGTAGGCTAATGTGGAATACTACCTGAGTTGATGAAAGATTTTTTTGAGACCTTTGATAAATGGGCCAAGCACTAAGTTTTTAAGTTATAAATTAAAAAAATTGAATGAAAAATACCATATAAAAAGTCATTCCCTACTTAAGCTCTTTTTTAGCCTTTTATCAACAATTAAATTACAACTATCAATTTTATAAAAATATCACATTCAATTAATTCTTTTATTTAAAAAGAAATAGAAACAAATACTTAAAAAATATAGATTTCATTATTTTATAGAATCCATAAAACTAAAGTTTTAA
>VDFB02097044.1:0-34509 GCA_007258455.2 Sequoia sempervirens
TAATCAAGCAATTTTCTTCCAAGGGCCATAACTTTCAACCAAATGGCCCTTTTTTGCTCTTCTTGGACTCATTGGAAAGGTAACTCAGAGCTCTACATTGTGGTGCTATATTTTTTTTCCATATTTTATAGTTTTGATAGTGTTTTTCTTGGTGGAAGTCAGGTGTTCTATTTGAGCTTTGAGAGATGATATTGGGTGCATACAAAGTTGGTTTTTGGACTTTGAATAGTTGACGGAAATTTTGTTCAGAGCACTATACAGTGGATCAAGTTTAGAGTTGTTTTGACATGATTTATTTAATGATATTCTATCTTGAGCTATGTATGGGTTACTTTGACTATGGTGATACTATGAGCTTATGGATTGTCAGATCTAGGAGATTCGATGTTGGATTTATTGTATGCTTAGTTGTACATCTCAGATTATTCTCTTTTTGACATGGTTATCAGTTTGGTTGGATTTGTATGCTTCATTGTTGTATTTACAAGTTGTGTAGCATTGTAGGTGGTCTATACTTACTTGTTGCACCTATGACTTGGACATGGGTTGTCTATGCCCATAGCTATTTCAATGTTGATACATTTTTTAGTTTGAGTGGCTTGGCTTAGTCACTTGGTTTGCTAGTTTTGGTGTCATGTTGAGGAGGTGAGATGGTATTACCAAGTGCAGTCATGATATGAGACCTATGCAGTTGAATATGTTATGCAGATATGTGGACACGGTTGGGTTGAATTGTTGGTAAATTTGTTGGTGATCATGGTGTCATGGTGTCATGGATGTTTCTTGTGCTTTAAAGAATTTGGTATGTCATGATGGTTTATGTAGGTGCATTGTTGGTAGTGTTGGATTGGATCCTGATTTGGGTTGTGGTGGTGAATCTTCTTGGTATGAGGATCATGGTTTACTTTGCTTTCTTATTGAGGAGCTCATGTTGCATTTGAGTTCCTTGATTGTGTGAGGTAACTATTGGTTGTTCTTCATTATGAGATTGTTATAACGATGTCATGAAAGCTTGTTACATTCATTGGTTATACACTTTTAATGGGATCTTTTGACAGTGATGGTTTGGCAATGATGGATATATTTATGATGGTTTATTGGTGGTTGTAGGTATCTTCTTGGCTTGGATATCTTGGTTTCACTTGTATGTTATTGATAGTGCAGTTGAGTGTTTGCAGACCTAGACGATCTTCATGAAGAGGATGGTTGTCATGATGCCATGTGTAGCTTGTATCATGATTCAATGGGAGTTATTTGCAATGATGTGGATGCATCATTGGTATGGTTATCTTCATGTGATTGGGGATATGTATTCTTGGTTTAGAGTGTTTGGTATTATGTCATGGTTTACTCTTGATGTGCACTTAGATTTTGTCATGGTACATGTTCTCTTAAGACCAGGATGTTTATATGTGTTATGGTGCATGTGATATCTTAGGAGGAGATGGTTAGATCATGAATTTCATGTTTATGTTCCCGACTCATAATTGGAGCTTTGACATTGATCGTGGTAGTTCTATTTGTATTAGGTACATTGATTATTTGCTTGATTACTTCATGATGGTACTATGTTGCATTTGGAGTTTGGAATGGATTGATTGGTTACAGGTACTCATGGATACTTGGAAACTTAGGTGATGGTTGTAGTTCTCTTGTGATTAGAGATATTTGCTTGAGACAGTTACTCTTTGGAGGTTTCAGCAGGAAGACTGAGGGACTTTCACCTGGATATGGACATGAGTTCATTATGGACCAATAGAGGAGATTGTTCTTGGACTGAGTCATGATGACTTGGTTATCCTAAAGGAGCATTCTCATCCCTCACTCTTGGTCTACTCAGCAATTTATGATTTGAGAGGTATTTGCTCATTATATCTCTAAGATGTGTTATGTTTCGTGCTTTGATTTCTCATGAGATTGAGTTGATTCATGGTGTTAAATTATGGATACTCGTATGAGGATGATTTAGCACGAGTTTATATGCTTTATCTTTCATAGATATGGATCTTGAGCTATGGATAGTTAGTTCTAGAGGATTCATTTTGAGGGATGTTATGGCATGGTTATCTCCTTGTGCATTTGAGTTTATGATATCATTATTTGATGAGAATTGTTAGGATATGGCTTATGGGATGATTTCTAGTTATGGGGATGGTTACTATGAGTTTGATCTTCTTGATTAGAGAGGCTTACATCCATCTTGGCATTGTTATATTGATTTATATGTTGTACTGGATCTATGAGATTGGGTGTTAAGGATGTTGTTGAGGCTTTTCATTTGGGGTTGTTTAGGAGATCATACTTGACACTTGACAATACACTTTTGAGGTGTTGGTAGGAGGACATTATGGTTTACAAGTCTCTCTCTTCATGGTTTCTCCTTGGATTTTCATGCTTTTGGGAGAATGGTGGCAACAATTTGTGAGAGTTTATGCAACTCTTGGGTTGTATGTGTGGATCATTGATATTGTTCTTGGTACTTCATGCTTTCATTTACTTATCACACCTTGATGTATAGTGTTGATTGGTAGACTTGATATGCTTTGAGATTACCTATGCAGTGGGAGTTCCTAGATATGTATGTTCTTCATTGACAAGTTTCATACAAGGAGCTTGTGGTTGCAGTTTACAGGTTGCATATATTCTTGGCATGAGTTTACTAATGTATTGATACGTTGGAGTTATGGACGGTTGTATTTATTAGCATGTGTTGTGGATGCTATTTCTGATTGTGTGGGGTTTTTAGTTGACAAAAGCTTTTTGAAACCTTTATTATCACTTGGATTTGATGCTTGTGCTCATGGATTGGTGCATCTTCACCTTGGCATGTTACTTTTCTTCCATAAGTGGAACGTTGGAGGATGAGAGGAGTTCTTGCTCGAGATGGTGGTCACTTTGTTCATATTGTACGTATCTTGATGGAGCACGAGAGCATGCTACAAATTCATGTGGTTTCATGGATGGCTATGATGATGTATTTCATGTATTGATCCCTTATGCAATGTATACAACAAGTGGAAGAATGTTGGGATATGGTGTTGTACACCAATGCATAAAATGATTTATTATAATGTTGTAATTAAATAATTATTTGGTTGTGATACACCTTGGTGGTGTTGTTAATAACACTAGGTAATTATTTGGGGTTCACTTGATGTTGTATTGTAACATTGTATTATAATTTAATGTGTGGGAGACATGTGATAATAATTTAATATTGGGGAAATATTAAATAATGTGATGTCTTAGTACCCAATATTAAATAAGGGGTTAGTAGTTTTGTATTCACATGGTTTTGTGGTACACTGTTTAACCTAAACCACTAGTTGTATTATGTGTGAGCTTGTGTTTATAAAAGAAAACACGTGTAGTGGTTTAGGTTGGCTGAGTGGTTTGGTTTTCTTTATTGAGTCTTTTTGAGAGTGCATTTCTGAAGCATAGCATGGGATGTGTGGATTCATGCTTGGACACATGGAAATGCATTAGAGGGCTCGATGCTTCAGAAGTGTTCATTGTAGCTCTTTTATTTGCTTCATGGTTGATTAATATGATGGAGTATGGATGATTTTGGAGGTTGGGTTTTTCCCAGGGTATATCTTGTGTCATCTTTGATGGGTATGTTGTCTATTCTCTTGCATGTGGATTTTGATCACTTATTTGCATTTTTATCTCTTTTGGGTTATGTGAAAATTGTCATAAAATGGCTACAAGTTTCCTTACAAAGTCAACTCCATAGTTATAGTGCTCAAACTTGTGCTTTGACGAAGCATGCTATTAGATGATAATTCCCTTTATCATGCATTTAAACCACTTGCACAACAACACGTTACTTAATATTTCTAACACATTTATCTTTTGGATAAATGTGTTTAAGGTAGAAACAATATGTTGCTATAAAATAGTGTTGCATTTTAAGTAGTATCGACCAAGTCTTAATACTTCATAACGGCCTTTATCATAATTTTCATATTAACATTGGATATACAAATGAATATGATCAAGTTAACAATCATATAATAATCATATTGACTATATATATATATGTACATGTATACGTATACATTTATTGATATATATCTGTATGGAAATTGCTGTTTGTTATGTACATATGTATATATCGACACATGTATACATTATAATATATGTATATATCTTATATATATACATTCATTTACACAATCAAGCACATCAACAATTCCTATCTTATTGATAGGGAACATATGCATGATGTTATATATACATATACACATACATGTCGTATTGTCCATTCGATAACACCATGCTCATAAGCAACCCATTCATAAGTGTGAATAGGTATGCCTACCTATGTACTCTCATGTACGTGTTCATGAATATGGTCTATCGTCGACATGCATATGCATACATTCATTGTGCGTTCATCACATCAATAAAGAATAATAACATAAGGAAGAACTCATAGGCTCCAAACACATAAACATCATCCAAGAATGCATTCAATAGTAATGAAAACCCTTACTAATGCAAACACATCATACTAAAGGATGACTTACCAATTCCCAACACAATAATTTGACTCAACCATTTTACTATGAACATGATTTTTTTAAGTAGTGAACACGATTTGTTCTTTCCTATAGTATAATATCCTCTAAAACCTAGGGTATACATGGCCTTAACTCTAATGATTATAAATAATACATGTAGCATAAAGTTTTGGTATTAATATTATTTCTAAAGTTTACATCTAGAAAAGAAATTAAGATCTTGTTTGTAATTTATGATATGTATGCATTGTGGTAATGAATCTTCTTTGTGGTAAAGTCTACCCCAAATAATTGCTATATTAATCTTTCTCTCTTGTTTCATGCAAATAATAAGTAGGAGAATCTAAAGCTCTTGTAAGAAATGTGATGGTTTTGAATTCATTCCCCATCATTTATTTCTAATATAAACCGATGGTTATGATTTCATTATACAAGTTTACAAGAACATGCATGATTTTTTTTGGGTTGTGTGATTACATATTTGATTATAAGATTGATATTTCTTTCCATGGAGTTATAATTAGTTATCTTTTAAAATATATCCTCAACCCAAAATTTCTTTTGGGTAGTGCAATTAAGTATTAATCAACAAAGCAAACAAACTCCTTATCTCTCAAAAAGTACCCCATCTTAGCATCACATGCATTACAGTACAAGAATAAACACATAGAATCATTTAGTCTCATCTAAGTTAGAATATCTGCCTTGAGTCTGACAAATATTATATTAAAATATAACATTGATTCCTTATAACCTTTGACAAGACTTCATTAATATGAATCTAGGGCTAGGTTTATCCCTATAATATTCTCTGAAGACTTTAAAATTCTACCTAAGATTCTATGCTAGCATCAAGAAAGCTCTTGTACCATTCTTTAGCAATATCATCCAAGCACTGAACAAAATTTTCTTCATCATTGATTTCATAATCATGATTTAGGTTATTAAAATCTCTCAAGTGGTCTTCTCCTAATACAATATTATTTTCTTAAAATTTCATGAACTTTGATTTGACTTCTATTGGGATAGGGTTTGGATGCCTAAGAATTTTAGGGAAGTTCAACTGCCTATATTTGTCCAAGTTTAAAGTTCTTGCAGGAGCTTGCATTATATTATTTTTAAGGTCCTTATAGTTCCTTCTATTAGCAATTTTTACAACTCCTTTATCACCTTGTTGATCAATGTTCCACAGTTTTTCAATTCTCCTTAAAAAATCATCTCTAGAATTCTTAGCTTGAATCTTGGATAAGTTAGATTTCAAATCAATTATATATTGGACAATGCCTCTATCCTAGTTTGTATGGCTTGAATATAGTTTGGTTTGTTCCTCTTTAGACTCCTCACGTACTTCACATCCCTGATCATTCTTACAATTTAAATTGTCCCTATACTAGAAAGTGTGCTCATCTTCTTTTGAAAGTGAAATTGTTGGCTCACCATACAAGGCATTATGTCTCATATTTATGTGCAAAAATTGGAGCTTTAGAGCAGGGCATGAACATCCATCAAAGTGTAATTGAAAGCGGCTTTTGGTCAGACGTCGTTATTACGAATGCCTTAATAGACATGTATGCAAAATGTGGTAGCATTCACAAGGCACGTGAACTGTTTGACAAATTTTCTCAATAAGATGTCATCTCGTGGAATGCCATGGTTGCGGGATATGCACAACATGGCTTGTGCAAAGATTCTCTTGAAGTCTTTGAACTGATGAAGCACTCTGGAACATACCCTGATCATGTAAGCTTCGCTTGTGTGTTATATGCATGCAGCCATGCAGGTCTAGTGGATAAGGGCTGTAAATACTTCATTGGCATGAATGATTCTTATTGCATTATGCTTACAATTGATCATTATGTGTGCATGGTTGACCTTCTTGGGCGTGCTGGTTATCTTGAGGAAACTCTAAAATTTATCATAAAAATGCCAATTATACCTGTGGTGGTTGTGTGGGCGTGTTTCCTTGGTGCCTGTAGATCATATAATAAAATACGGTTAGGAGTATTTACAGCAACTCTTCTTTTTGAGCTGGATCCCAAAAATGCTGCAACATATATTCTTCTTTCAAACATCTATGCAGAGGTGGGCAAGTGGGGTGAGGTTCATATGGTAAGGAGATTGATGCAAGAAAGAGGAGTTAAAATGATTCACGTTTTTTCTGTAGGAGACAGATCACATCCACAGACACAGGAGATCTATGGAGAGTTGGAGAAATTATCTTGGGAGATGACGCTGGCAGGGTATTTTCCAGATTCAAAACATGTACTTAATGATGTGGAGGAGGAGGAAAAAGAATTATTCCTCTGCCACCATAGTGAGAAGTTGGCAATTGCATTTGGATTATTAAACACACCACCTGGAACAACTATTAGAGTTGTCAATAACCTTCGAGTATGTGTTGACTGCCACACTGCAACCAAATTTATCTCCAAGATTGTTGCAAGACAAATTGTTGTGAGGGATGGGAACCGGTTCCATCATTTCAAACAAAGACAATGTTCTTGCGGAGATTATTGGTGATGCTAAGTGAAACAATTTGTAAGCAAACGCTTGTTCTATAACAAGTTGAAATGTATGAGACCTGCAGAGCTAGAAAATGGATAGGATTTTATCTTAAGTTTTCAAAATCTGTTTTATTCTGAGTGTTTGAAGATCTAGACCATGATGTTGACTTCATAAATCAGATGACTGGTTTGCATTGTGCATCACTACCAATATATACTAATGGGAGATTTTTCAAAGCCCTTTTGTATGATACCATAATGGTGTCATTACATTGAACTGTTTCTCAGGAAGCCTGCACATCTCTGGAATGAAATCTGGAAGATATTGTGGAGAATGAGAAAGAGCAGGGTAAAAGGAATGCTTGAAGTAAATGGATATCACATCTGAGGATGTTAGATCACATTTTGATGAAAACAACTCCTTTACATGGAAAGATTAGTAATGCGACTAGATATGGCATGCCCATGAATCTCTAGAGGCTAGCACCATTTGCAACAAAGAAATTGCAATTGTTGAGCAGACTTGGGCAGGCTAAAGGACTTGCATGTAGGAAAAAAGTTCCCATCAGTTATCAGATTTGAGCAGGTCAAAGGATTGTGGGAACAGATTTGAGGGTTTTGAGAGTAGCAGGCCTCCCAGAGAATTAAAAGGGATCACATGTATTCCATCATACAGGTCACAGGAATCTATGCCTTTGTTTTGAGGTATTTTAAGTCAATTTGCTATGTACACTTGTTCAAACAGTTCGCATGCATCCTATGCTGAAGTCTACCAAATGAAGAAACATGCTAGGGCGGCCACTCTAGGAGGGAACCTAGATACTATGACCTCACTTGGTGAAACAAAGAAGCGGCTTAATAAAGCTATTACACATTAGATAGAAAAACTTCAAGCTCTATCCATTGTTGTTTCTGATGAAAATAAATATGTTAATGATTTATCAAATAGGTTACACAGCCTGAACTCAAAATTATCTTCCAAAGTTTTTGAACTACTTAAAATAACCTCTGGGCAAGACAAAATGATGGGAAGCCTCTCTCAAAAGCAATTGACCAACCAAAAAAAACCTATCAAGAGTCAAGCAAATACTATTGTAGTACAGAAACTAGTCATAATAGATTTTCAAAATATGAACCTTGAAACCTTGAAGGTAAATGCTACTGCAAACCTTGTGAACCAAAAGGAGCTTACCTCCAAGCTCAAATGTGTGGATACAACTTGGGCACAAATGGTGGATGCTATACAAGCAAAGTTTGAGGAGGACAGACAAAGGCAACTCAAATCCCCTGAACTCAGAATTAGAAGATTGAAGAAACAAAATTCATTTGAGTTAGCTTAACAATTTATTCATAATAGTTTGGAACAAAAGAAAATCATCTTTGAGATTTTGGTTCATTGAGGAGTATTCTCTTATTATTTGATTAATGAGCTCTTAAGATAGGCTCAAGGTTTTTGATTTAAAAATGTTTGTTTTTTCAAAATTTCAAAGAAGATTTATATGGATGAGGATCTCACACAAATTCAATATGAAGAGTTGAAGATAATAGATTAAAGATGGATGAAGCTAGGAAGCAAGGAAAGTGGTTAGTCATTCAACATGTTAGAGCATGGATTATGGACAGATTGGTCAATCAAGGGATTCACTAAGTAAGTTTATCCTATATCACCTACGATCATGGAATTTTAAATAATATCCCTATTTTTTTTTATTAGATAAGCAGGTAAGGGCCCTGATCCCATAGTTACAAAAACATGCCAAAAATAAGCAGAGAGGTGGGAAACAACACCACCAACTAACCAAAAACCATCAGCACGTAGGCCAATATTTCAAATAGTAACCATTGTCCAGCCATTATCAATAAAAAACATTAAGTTTTTACCAGCATACTTCGATCTATGAAGACCATTAATTATTTATCGACAATATCCCAGGTGGTATTCCATCATAACCTATAGTAATTAACAAAATAGTCCCAGATATGATAAAAAGACAAAAAACTCATCAAAAAACAGTAGAGCAGCAACACAAGCCATTAATTGGCTTTCTTTAATAGGTCCCCATACTGTCCCATGAGAGCAATGTATTTTTGCCAGTCAGGGCCCTCTGTCTTGTTCAACGTCTTCAGGGTATCAGGTTTCCCCTGTTTCTTAAGTTTCTTGGTAATCTTTGTTTCACTAAAAGCCTCTCCCAGCATTGCTCTTCTCATCATCCTGTTAGTTACTTTCATGGGAGTAACTAACACCTTCTCCATGTCTTCAAACTTTGCCTACAAAAAAGTTAGTCTACTTTTTAAAAACTCATTACTAAGATCCTCAACTTTGTTCTCCATTCCAAAGAACCCAACATCCTGCTCATTCTCGACCTCCATCTTATCCTTAGAAGGCTCCACTTTCTCCTCCTCTGCCTCCTCTTTCTCCTCCTCTGAACCATCCTCCCCCATCTCATAGGCAGTGTCCTCAAAATCTAGGTCTTCAAAGTCTTCTTCTTCCTAAGCTTCAAAATCTTCACACCCCAAGTCCTCCTCCTCATTCACAGACAATTTTTGTTTTCCCTTTTTCTCTTTCGAGGCAACTTTATCTAGTTGTGCCAACCTTCTTCCCCCACTACCACCACTCCCTCGCCCTTGTAAAATTTCTTTAGCCTCCTCCATTTGGTTCCCTTCCTCAGTGATATGTATTACATCTCTAGGATTAATATCCTGTCTAGGTTTCTTAGCTTTTGAGGGTTCCAACAACAAAGGGGAGTGTTTCCTTTTTTCAGGCATTGCTCTAATGAGCTTTAATTCGAAGCTTTTCAATTCCTCACTCTTCTGTGACAAAGGAGTAGAGGGATTTGACACATTAGCCATAGGGGAGTTTCTTTTTGCAGGGATTAGCACACGCCTAGCAGCAATTGCAGGAGGGTGGCGGTGAATTTGTTCATCAATCGAGAGTTCATTAGCATTAGGGTTTTCCTCCTTTGGTTGTTCCACATTTTCTTCTTGAAAACGGTCAGGGTTGTCATTTCAAGCATTTAAAGGATTGCCATGAGGATTTAGGGTCAGGGCATATTTGTACAAAGTTAGCATTAGACCCTGGTGGAGGGGAGGGCTAGCGCCTTTTTCAATGTTAAGCTGTAGCCCGAGGACAACAGGTAAAATGGAAAATTGATACGCTCCCCATGCCTAATATGGTTTAAATGAGGGAAGTGGTACGCATGGACCAACATGTACCTACCCTCAAGAGTAAAATAATGCATGACAAACAGACTTACTAAAGCAAAAGGAGGGAGTTCAAGTCTGCCATACCCATTTTGGAATCTCTTGAGATTTTCAGCTTCATGGAGGAATTTATCAACAAACCTTTGGTAGTCCACTCCACTTTTCTTAGCAACTTTTAGCCCATTATTTTGCAGACCTGTAGCTTTTGCAATGAAATGGGTGGTGACCTCAAACTTCACTGCGCCTATAGTGACACAACCCTTCCTCCAGGAGTTGGTGAATTTAGCCATTAAATTCTCATTGTATCCTTTGAGAGATTGGAAGAATGGGACCATACCCGCATTCTCAAACATCCTCCATAGGTCCACATTCTATTTGTGGGCTTGGCAATTTGGCGGCTTTGTTCTTTTCCTTGGTCTACCCATTTTACTCTGCAAATTCTTTTGCCGTGTTGGGCTTTTCTTCATACTCACCCACACAATCTACTTTCTTCCCTGAATGTAACCAACACTCAAACGTCAAGCAAAACTCAGAGCCGATATAGAATGACAATTCAAAAAGTTTCTTATTAAGAAAGCCAACTTCACCTTCACATTTCCCAGAACCCAAAACTCATCATTAATCTTACAAGCATTTAAATCCTTAATAAAATTCATTCTTTTCCCCACTATAGAAATACGGGGATTATTGACAAAAAGCTTTTCAGCACGCATAGAAATGACAACCTTTATCAAATTCAATAACTTTGTGTGATTATTGAACACCATCTTTAAAGAGAAATTATTACAATTATCTCCTTCCAAGATCCTCCTATACCACCTCGTACTCCATATACCATCATTACATAGATATCTAAACGATACCACTTGGTACTTGTTAGTTCCACATACAACTAACCTATCAATTTTGCATGTGATATTCATTTTCAAATCTTTCATTAAGGATTACATCTCTTAAAGACGTCTGCCTGTTGCCATTGGCCCAATGTGTCCATCCCCTGCAACTCAGCGCTACATTGACCGCACAATTGACAACTTTATTTCCTTCCCTATACACATGATGTACCCGATAGATGTTAAAAAACTTTTTAATAACTTTGCATTTGTCTATTATATTTTTTATTTCCCAAGGAGGAGCAACTTCTTCATTTAGGATGTCCACAATTAGCTTAGAATCCCCTTTGATGATGACATTTTTGTACTCCAACTCCTTTAGATAATTGAAACCTCTAAAAGCAGCCATTGCTCAGCTTTGTTGTTAGAGAAGACACCCAAATTCACTTCAAAACCCATAATACAATCACCTTTATGATTTCTAACTAGGCCCCTAGCACCAGGTTGTCCTAGGTTGCCTTTTGAGCACCCATCAAAATTATACTTAACCCAATATTTCAGTGGAGGACTCCAAACAACACCCATTCTATTAAGCATCTTTGACCAATTAAGTTTGGTTAAGTACCTCCTTATTCCCCAATTTTGTTTTATCCTCATTTCTTTGTAATTAGGCCAGGTATTGGAGAAGTTGTATCTTCCTACTTCAATGTTTTCCTTAATTTGGGTTTTAATAATCCGACTTACCTCCCAGCTGGTTCTCTCCACATCTCTGAAAATTCTATTATTCCTCTCCTTACATAAACCCCAGATAACAAAAGGAGGAACTTAATTCCAAAGGTCCACAATAACATAATGTGAAAAAGGGAAATTTGGCCAACCATCAATAAAAAACTTCATAGAGTTGGGAAACACCCAATCAGAAGACAACAACAACAAAAAGAAAGACCACACTTCCCTTGCATATTGGCATTGAAAGAAAATATGAATTATCAACTCCTCTTCCTATTTACAATGTGAACACCTATTTACCAATTGAAAGCCTCTTTTAACTAGATTGTCAATAGTGAGAATTTTTCCTTGAGTAGTAGTCCACCAAAAAATAATTAATTTTGGGAACAAGATTCTTTAGCCACACCCTATCCCAAAAGTGATTAGGAACAACAACCTAGGCCCTCACCAAATCTTCATAGGTCTTTTTAACTGAGAAACAACTAGATGAGTTGCTTTTCTAGAGCCACTCATCTTCCTTTTCTCTATCGAACCACTTAGCCTCCCCTATCAAATTATGCAAATTCATGAGGATTGAATCCCAATTCACCTATCTTTGACCTCTTAGATTGTTCCTCCTTAATAATATGTTGAACTCCTTCCATTTGGGTTCCGCCATGTCCCAATTTATATAATCACACACCTTTTTGCCACAAATCATGTTTAAGCTAAGCTTGAGAGGATTTAAATCATCAACGGCGGACAAAGTTGAATTCTCTATCCAAGGATCCTTCCAAAATTTAGTATTATTCTCGTTCCCTATTCTCTTCCTTGCCCCCATCTTCAACACATTCCTCAACCTCACAAGATGGTTTCATAAGGCTGAACTAGGAGGCAAATCTGATTGTGAGAGAAAACAACTAGGATTCTTGTTCCTTAAGCATTTAGCTTGGAAATTTTTTACCCAGTCTTTGGAGCCCTCCAGAAGATTCCAACCAATTTTAGCCATTAAAGATTTGTTAAGCATTGAAATTCTTCTCATCCCCAGACCCCCACATCATTTAGGCATACACACTTTATCCCAGCTAACCAGGGATAGTCTATTTTTTTCTTCTGTTCTTGACCACAAAAAATTTCACTGAATCTGTTCAATCTTCTCCCCAATATGAGCTGGGATTTTGAATAGGGATATGTAATAAACTGAAATATTCTGAAGAGAGGCTTTAAGGAGTTGAATGTTGCCAACCAAGCTAAGAAGCTTCCCCTTCCAACCAGCCAGTTTGTTTTGGATTCTTTCTCTCAATTGGTTCCAGTAATTATTCTCCAATTTCTTAGAGATTAAAGGGAGGCCCAGATAGGCATCAGGTAATTCAACTTCCTGACAGCCCAATTTTTTTTTCACTCTATCCTTTATCTGCTGATCAGTGTTGAAGAAGTAAACTTTATTTTTTTCATAGTTTATACACTGACCAGAAACAACAGCATAATCATTGAGGACATGTTTCCATAGACCTGATTTCCCAACTAAAGCTTTCCCAAACATTAGAGTATCATCCACAGACTGTTGATGGGAATCAGGTCTGAGAGAGGAGGCCGCTTTTACACCTTTGAGAGCTTGTGAGTCCACCAACTTTTGAATATTCCTACCCAGAACTTCAACAACAATGATAAACAAGTAGGGAGAAAGAGGGTCACCCTACCTAAGCCCACGACCATAGGAGAAGAAACTTTGAGGAACACCATTGACCAGGACATAACACATGGGGGAAGTAACACAAGAAAAGATCATCTTAAAGAATCTAGCATCAATCCCAAACTTCTTAAGAACAACAAAAAGGAAAGGCTAGGAGACCCTATAATAGGCCTTGGAAATATCAATTTTGAAGGCCATCCTAGGCTTTTTAGAATAATCCATTGAATGAATAATTTCGTGGGTAGAAATTACAGCATAAAAAATGTTTCTACTTTGAACAAAACCATTTTAATTTGAGGCAATTATTTTTCCAAGCACCGGTTTGAGTCTAAACACCAAAATTTTGGAGAAAATTTTATAGACCGTGTTGCAAAAACTAATAGGTCTATAATCTTTCATGGCTAGGGCATCAATAGATTTAGGAATAAGAGCTATAAAGGTAACATTCAAATGGTTCAGCAACCTACCTAACCTAAAGAAATCCTTGGTAGCATTAAAAAGGTCTGTTTTAACAAAATCCCAATAAGTTTGGAAAAAAATAGGAGGGAAAGCATTAGGTCCAGGGGCTTTGAAAGCACCAAAAGAGAAAACAACCTTTCTCACTTCTTCCTTAGAAACAACATTAGTCATCATCTTTAAGTCTAAATCTGAAATTGCATTAGGGATCACTTCAAGAAAGTCAACATTTACTTGAAGAGCATTGCCAGGATTTATATGATAGGAGGAGAAGAAGTCAATAGCTTCCCTAGCAATATCTTTTTCATTTGTCACACTAGAGCCATCCTCTTTCACCAGCGATCTTATTTTGTTTCTTCTTCTATGTTTCAAAGTGGATTGGTGGAAGAATTTAGTGTTCCTATCCCCTTTCGTCAACCATTGGACCCTAGACTTTTGTTTCCAGAAGATTTCCTCCTTTTTGTTTATCTTATACCATTAGGATCTAAGCTCTCTTTCCTTAGCAAATATCTCTTCATCCACTAGCCCAGTCTCCATAATATCCTGAACCTCTTTAAAACTTTTTCCAAGGGTATTCTTTATCTCAAAGATGTTGCCAAAGGTTAGCTTATTCCACCCTTTCATTTTTGCTTTATTCTGCGTAATTTTTCTGCCAAACAGTACATTGGAGTACCTATTATGGGTTCCTCCCACCAAGATTTAACCAAAGCAGCAAAATTCGGGTGGAGGCTCCACATGGCTTCAAATCTGAAAGGGAAAGGTTCCCTATTATGGTCCAAATTTATTTTTAGCACCAAAGCGTTATGATCAGATCCAGACCTTGGGAGAGTAGAAAGAGAAAGGAATTGGGAGATATCCTAGTTAGCAGAGATCAAGAACCTATCTAGTTTAACTTGGATTAGATGGATTCCATTCCTCCTGCTAGACCAGGTATACTTAGTTCCTTGGAGGGGGATATCAATTAGACCTACCAAATTGAAGAACTCAGCCAACTCCATCATACTATGAGAAATCATCTAGCTCTCCATACTTTTTTGAAGGTGGGAGAGGAGAATTAAAATCCCCTCCAAGCAACCAGTGATCATCACTCCTATTAGAAATAACTTTAGTTAGTTGTTCCCACAACAAAACTCTGTCTCTACTCAAATTTGGGGCATAAATATTTAAGAGATTCCATTTCTCCTAAGAAGAAATGTCTTCCAGAGTAATCTCAAGACTATTCTTACACACAAAGCGTAGAGATCCTTTCAACTTAGAGGGATTCCAAAGGGTAGCAATACCACCTGAAGAACCTTCAACTTCACTAGTTCAAAGTAATTAGCTCCTAGCCAGATACTTCCAATAGCTTTCTCAAAGGTCTCTTTCTTCATCTTGTAATAGGAGAACATCCACTTTATTATCAAGAATGCACGATTTTACCAGAAACTATTTATATGGACTATTAAGGCCCCTTATGTTCCAGGAGATGTATTTCATTAAAAAAAATCACCCCCACCTCCATCCTAACCCAACCCATAGGCTACTTCTTCTTGGGCTTTGATCCTGTGATTGAGTCCAAGGTTCTCTTTTTTCCAGCTGCCACATCCCTCACAATATCCTTAATTCTGGATTCCTTTTAGGAAGGTCTTCCCACCTTATTTCCCCCTCCAAAATCCAGTTTCTTTTTCTTTTTGGCTTTAGTAGTAGCTTGTGACAATCCCTCGTCATCCTCCTCATCACTAGACCCTTGAGGGAAGCCAAGAGGGGCCAGTGAATCACTCAAATTTTTTACACCAAAGTGAGATATAGTATTCATTTCCTCCAAAGACAGGGTTGTATCATCTAGAACATACTCTCCCTCTTCCAAGACTTCGCCAATACCATGAGTCTGCTCTATCACCTTCAGAACCGATACATTCATCACCAATAGGGAATCCTCAACTTGGACCTTATCTTGAATTATATCTTCCCTACCCATTTCCTCTAGAGTAGGAAAACCTAGAGTGGGATGGGAAGAAGTAGGGGCAACCACATTGAGGTTTAGGTCTCCTGACTCATTTACTTCAACATGAGGAACAAACACAGCCATCATTTCTACATCTTGATTATCCATCAGAAAGGGAATAGACACCTTTTGGGGAGAAGTAGAAGAAGGCTTCACACTAGAAACCTTAGTCAAGTTGTCCTCTTCTGACATTTTTCCTTTAGCTTTGGACCCCTCACCCGAAACTACACAAGAATAAATTAGATGGCCAAACCTCTTACATTGCTAGCAAAAGAGGCAAACATTTTTGTACTCCAGAGGTTGAGTCTAGTTACTGACCTTTGACTTCAATAGTATTGAGGAGGGGAGGACTGTATTTACAACCACATTAACACATATTCGAGCATGCACCAGCCTCGACCTGTCCTTAGTTATCTTATCTATGGCCAAGAGGCTCCCAAAGGAGTTTGCTATACCTTTTAAGATTCCCTTTTCCCAAAACTCCAGAGGGAGGCTTGGAAGGCGAACCCAAGTTGGCGCAAAGGTCCCCAAATTAGCCAATGGGTCAAAACCCGGTTTCCATTTGCATAGTGAAAGAAATTTTTTAAAACCCAAGTCAAAAGCCCATGGAACCCCAGTTAAAACTTTCAACATATCTTTGTAAACCACAAATGAAAACAAAAAAATACCTTTGGGCATTACATTTATGGTGACACTGCCCTTCAGATTCCAGGTGGAAGTAGCCCACTGACGAACTAGTTCGATATTTGGCTTGTACGCCAAAAACTTTCCAACAAGTATCATTTTGAGGTTATCCATTGCCTTCAACATCAAGAGCTCAAGGATATCTACTTCCCATCCAGTCACCGAGTAAGAAGTAGATTCCACAAGTCTTTTAGACATGACTGGTGAGTCAGAACCCACCAATTTGTCCACGTAGGAATTCGATGCTTCCTCTGAGAAAAAAGAATTCATCCCAAAAGTTAGAGAAATGGAAGACTTCCCAGAGATTCCCTTTGTCTTTTCCCCAGAGGAAAGGACTGCAATACGAGGAGGTGACGTCATATTGAGAGTAGACATACTGGCCACTGCCACAATAGGCATAGCACCAAAAAAAGCGGACAACATCCTTAGAATGGGGAGCCTTCCCCCCCTTGAGCGACCCATGAAACAGTCTAATCAAAACAATGTTAAAATTCAAATAATAACCAGTGCAGGAACGTCAAAACAGAGCAGAGCCGAAGAGGTACATGAGATGCTACTTGAGTTTGTTGTGGATGATTGATAAGTGAATTTCTACATCATTAGAGACTTTCAAATAAGTTGACCATACCTCGAACAATTTTGGAAAAATGGTTACCCCTAATTTTTATTTCTGCCCTTAAATCTTGATTTTTTTATACCCTGTACAAAATTTGTATTTGTTAACCTATTTCACCCCTTTGGTCTAAATAGTTACACCAAGTAGTTATTTAAGTTTTTTTTGGAATGTTAAAATATTTTGAAGGGACAAACTTAAATAAGTTGCTTTTGTTAAAAAGGAGTTTTAGATTGCTAAGACTCTAGGAGGCCTTGACTTAGTCTTATTCTCGTGCATGAACTTTTGGAGGAAAGCTTATTTCAAGAAGTTGAGTTAAGCCTTTTTAGGGTTTTGGTTATATTTGTCTTGAAAGACCACATTGAGAAGGAAAATGAGAAGCATGATAGGTTGCAGGAAAAGAGGCTTTTTCAAAAATTCATGGTACACATGTCGCATATGTTCATGCATATTGAGAATGGCAATTGGCATGGTTAGCCTATTTTCAGCTTGAGTTTCATGGATGGTAACATTTTGGGGTTACAGGAGAGGTTGGTGCAAATTTGGCATGATGGTTTCACTAATGTGATCAGAGTGGTGCAACATCAACATGGTGGGTCTTTCCTGAGACAAACATGGGACCCTAGGATCCTACTTGTTTTTGCATGGATCAGTCTAATATTTTTGGAGTTGTGGTGGCATTGCTTGAGGACAAGCAATCTTTGGGAAGGGCAGACTGTAATGTCCCCATTTTTAGCACTATGCTTTCCAGTGACTGTCATCCTATATTACTAGGCCTGAAGGCTAGTCAGAGGTAGAATTAGGGTTTCCTATTTTCTAAGAGGTTTCCTTTTGAGTTTTTTGGGGTTGCATGCAAAAGTTTGGTAGAAGGGTTTTTGGGTCTTTCTGGGTTTTCAGAATGGTATAACATCCATATTCATCGGATGACTTTTCCATAGTGCTATTTTTAGTAAGTTTCAAAGGTTGTCCGATTTGTGTTTTAAATGAGTTTGTAGTCACTTACTAGTTTTAGCAGTATGCTATTTTTAGTAAGTTCTATTTTTGGAAGTGCTATTGTTGTCACAAGGATAGCACTGTATATGCTAAGCTTGAAGCTCAACAATCCCGTGAAACATGGAAACATCTTTGAGCCTGTGGGTTGCTAATGTTGAAGGTGAATCTCCAGATTGTGGGTTGGTTCCCTTTTGATCTCCTAGAATTTATTGACTTGTGTGGGAAAAGAGAGAAAGATTAATCTATGAAACTGAGGGAAACTTGAATGGTAAATTATTTCTAGGAGGTGATGCACCAAATAATATCTACTATGCAGACTGATTCAAAACTAATACTCTGAGAAATCTATTAATACAACTCAACTTGGGCACCTTGATCACATAAATATTTCACTAAAAGGATTTGTTTAATCTTTCCTTACTAACTTGGAAAATAGGGTTTTCACAAATTAAAAGAAGAGATAAAATTAAGAGCATAATTAATGACATGTGATAAACTGCTATTATGAACATGCATCAGTAAATGAGACAAAAATTTAAAGGTTTCTAATTTAACACATTAAACTTGCATCAAATCATTTAAAAGAGACAAAACACCAGAAATTGTGAAGGTAAACTATGTTTCTATTGAATATCTTGAAGGAAAAATCTAAAAAATTCTAAACAATCTACTAAAAATAAAGTACTACTATATTAAAACTATAAAAATAATGTTGAGTTACAAGTCTTTCCAATCTCTTTGCTGTGTAAAAGAGTAATGGAAGCAAGAACCGATAAAAATACCAAGTCTTTTCTCAATATATATAAAGAGTAACTCCAAGAGATAGGAGGTGGCAAAAGCAGCTAACTAGAAGTGAAAAATATCTTCAAAATCCTTCTCACGAGCAAAGATAAAAACCCATGAAAAGGGGAGTCAGAACTAAAGCAACTTGAGCAAAAATAGGTTCAAACTGACTGTCACCATAGGTTTGACTGAAATTGACCCCCCTTCACTCCAACTGAAATAATAACTCAAAACTCCACAATTCACTCCATTATGACTTTGCATAATCTGTTCTACTTCACTTGTGTTTCTTGCATGATTTTGGGGAAAAAGTAATTGATTGATTAAAGATAATCAGTTATGATTATTTTTAATATTTAACATGTGATAGTCTTCCTTTTTTGCATTACATGGTAAATATTAAGGTAACTAATAAAATATTACCTTAAATATTTAATTACATAGTTAATTTTTTCTAACATCATGCAAAACACACAAGTAACCACTCATTCACTAGAACATGTAATAATATCATATCCTTATTTGTAGCTTGCATGTGATAGTCTTCAAACTCATGGGCTCCTCCACCATGATTAGGTCTTTTGACTTAAAAGTCATAAACCATGGGCATTTTTGTGAAATAGTTTTTTCTTAAAAATAAGTAAAAAATCACCCATAATTAGGGCATCGAGTAAAAACTCTTGAACCCTAGAATCTTCCTCATTCTTCAGTTTGCATCTTTTGGAAAACAAACTCTGCTGCGCCACCATGGTGGATAGGGTTTGAAGCTCGAACATACTCCATTTTTGTTGTTTCTAAAAGATTTTATGAAGGCTACCACAAGAAAATGCATGGTAAGTTTTTTACTGTCACAAAATTGAACATTTTCTTCCATTTCAAAATCTTTTTGAGCCTTCTTGGGCACAACCATGACATATTTTCTGATGTATTGTCTTTTCTATTTGTTTCTTGTTGATATCCTCTCCATTTGAGTGCATTTTTGGCCACTATTGGAGAGCTTGATTTGCATTTTTTGGAGAAAAACTATGAAAGAAGCTCGTGGGTTTACATGTAATTTTCAACAATGTAAAACTTGGTAAGCACGGATCTCCTATTCTCATCTTATTTTCTATTGAAACCAACTTGATTCGAGCTCAAAAAATTGTAAAACCAGTGAACCTTTTGTTTTTTTATGCTTCTTTGTTCTTCTGAAACTCTTCATAATTTCTTGGCCACGACCTCACTATGATAGAACTTCAAAATTTTGTTTTTTGGTTGAGAAAACTTCTATGGGCCACAACCTCTTTAACACTATCTTCTATTTCTTGTATTTGATGCAAAAGAAAAGAGACCTAACCCAGGCCACGACTCCATTTGTGCTTCTTGGTGCTAACCAAAGCTGTGTACTCTTTTTGTTTTCTGAATACATGCAAGACTTTCGGCTCCACCTCTTTTTCTCATCCCTCCTTTAATTGAATCTCCAAGTTCTCATAATTCACACCCCTTGCAAAAAATTATGATGTTGTCCATAGTAGTCCAATTGCAGTCAAGCTTATATTGATATCCATCCTCTGTGCACCATATACTCCAACCACATCTATACATGTGTTAAGATAATGTGTAGGGACTGTAGGAAGCCCATCATTCATGATGACATGAACACATTGAAATCTCAATGGTATAAGGTCCTTCTCTGATGCATTTAAAACTGATCTTAACATATTCAAAATGCTTGGACAACTATGGTATATTTTGTCACCATGCCTCTCTAGAACATATAACAAAATTTTCAGTGCACCAACACGAAATTCAACATTTTGAATATCACTATACAATGATTTTAGAGGTAGAATAATAACACACTCAAAAGTTGATCACAGTCCTTTACATAGTGTTTGTGATTGGCACTGTCTACCTTTATCACGTCCTCTCAGTGGCCCCATGAAAATATTTATGGCTTTATTGATTATATCTAACTGCCCTGTTGATGACGGTTCTATCTTTTCATTTCATAGACCATGATGACTACCATAATCTTGTAAAATGCAGACACATTCACCTCGACAGTAAAGGATCACTAATGACTACACTTTCATACACTGGTATAATATCATGATAAGGTACTTGTATTTCTATATGGCTCATGTCATTCATATTTGTTATTGAAAATGTTCTTAAAATCCTTAATGACTATCATATAAACATGCTTGTATTTTCTGTTCCTTATGATGCAGCACTATGGGTAGTTTTCTCTTGAAATAATGATTTTGATATCAGTCATAAGAATACTATGACTGTCTTATGACTTCAGACTCTCCAATGGTTTTTTATGACTTGCCTAATCTGTTGCTACCCACTTTTACTCATGCTCTTGACTGTCCATGACAGTGTTGTCCAAGCTCCTTGTACATGCTCACTGTTATTATTGCTTGAATGTGATTGATCTTTTATGACTGAGGTAGTGATCTCCTTTAGTCATTGTATTGTGTTTATGAAATCCTCAACATTCTTTATGAATGCATTTTGCTAACCCTGATGTTGTCTTAAGATTTCTCTTGATCCCTCTCAAAATAAGAGGGTAGCATGCTGAGCTCAACCCTTGTGGGAGCCCATTTCACTCCACATGTTGAAACGTTAAATGAAATGAATCATGCCATATTTGTTCATTAAACCTATACCTGCACACTCAACAGAAAAGTTAGATAAAATAATGAAGTTCAATGTTCTTCCTGATGATTAAATCCCATTTGATGATCTAACTTGGCCTTTTGCACATATTTGATAATGGATGGATTGAATTGATGCATCATAGCTATAGGCTCTATGTCTGTTGATAAAAACATATGACGAGTTTTTATATCCTGAGCTCCATGTGAACAAAATATTTCAATCATTGCAGGTACATTTGAAGGCCGGGTATGAGAAGAGTTGAAGATAAGAAGATCAAGTTGAAGATAGGAGGATCAACACCAACATTACAAGGCAATGAAGGATATGAACTATCCTTATGTGTTTTTCCTTTATTTAATCTTCAGATATATAGCTTGTACTCTATATCATATCAATTCAATTTAGTTATTCACACGGCTTGTGTGGGATATTTTAAGCATTCTTTTGATGTTGTTGTAAGTATACATTTGCATTTCAAATGAATGAAATATATAATCATCATGCAACTTTTGTGATCTTTTTCTGTTGTAAAATATTGCACTATAAGAACTGAACTTCATTTGAAAAATTCATATGCAAATGATAATGATTAGCAAAATTTAATTGAAATACCTTTCACCTTAAAAATAGTCAACTGTTCCAACTCTACCAAAATGAGTGTTAGGTGAAATTTTGGTAACATTTATGGCGATTTCTGTTGAATGCTTGCCTGCTAAGCATGCCAAACTAGTTTCCTTAACAATCCATTGGGCATGGAGTCAAATTCTTCCCTCCTCAAACTCTTGAAACCATTATAACTCAATTGTATTTTTATAGTTTTAATATACAATAGTACTTTATTTTCAGTAGAGTTTCCTTTAGTATATTCAATAGAAATGGAGTTTACCTTCACATTTTTTGGTGTTTTGTCTCTTTTAAATGATTTGATGCAAGTTTAACGTGTTTTAAAATTAGAAACCTTTAAATTTCTGTCTCATTTACTGATGCATGTACACGATAGCAATTTATTATAGGTCATTGATTGTGCTCTTAAGTTTATCTTTCTCTTAATTTGTGAAAACCCTATTTTCCTTAGTAAGAAAAGGTTAAACAAAGAATTTTAGTGAAATATTTTTGTGATCAAGGTGCCCAAGTTGAGTCGTGTTAACAGATTTTTTAGAATATTAGTTGTGAATAATTCTGCATATTAGTTTTATGTAATGCTTTTGATATGATCAATATAAGATATTATTTATGTGTTTTCTATTTTTATCCTTCCACTGCCATTCCTTGTCATGGTATCAGAGCATGTTACAGTCCAGGTTGCATAAGCCTCTTCATACTTAAATGGAGAGCAACTAAATCAAGTTAAGGAAGTTGAAATTGTTGCAAGAAAAGCCAGTCGTGGCTTTCCATTTGAAGAAAAGTTGTGTAAGACTCTTCACATTGTAATGGAGAGCAGAAGTCAAACTCCTTGTTGCAGATGTCATTGTTTAGCAAGGAAGGAGGAATCCAAGTTTCTGAAGAACCTCAGGCTTAAAGAGAAGTTGCAGCTATTAAGATTTAGAGACTGATCAAAATATAAAGGCATGGGCGAAGAAGATGGATCATGGTCTGAAGGAAGGCCACTACATGAAAGTAAAGAAATCAGTTGTTGAAGAAGAGTAGTTGTAGCTAATTGAATGTTGTCATAAGTTGCTGCAAAATAAAGATCGTGGGATTCACAGGTGGAGTGATAAGAAAGGAGACATAGTCTTGTGTTATGGATGCCAAAGTTAATGCCTAAAGTATGAAGTTGTAGAGGTGAAGTTGCATATCGGTATTTGTTTTGAAGGCACAATATCAAGAGGAAATCATAGAATATTCCAAGTAGAAAATCTCCATGCTAATATGAAGTTGTAAAAGAAAGAAATTTGTAAAGGGGTTGATAAATAAAGGTCTTTGAAGAAAAGAGGTCACTGTTGGCATCGATGGTGAAGTTTGCCTCATAATACTTGAAAGTCATTCTGTTAAAGAGTGAAGACGGGGAGTCAGTTTTTGTAAAGGAGTTTGTTCACAGCCATGAAGAAGAGAAGAGGCTGCCCCTGTTGGTCAAAGAAAAAGTTTGGAGACCAGACTGCTGCAAAAAGAAAAGGTTTAGAGAAATTCGTAGCTA
Organism: Sequoia sempervirens; assembly: GCA_007258455.2. Lineage (NCBI taxonomy): Eukaryota > Viridiplantae > Streptophyta > Pinopsida > Cupressales > Cupressaceae > Sequoia > Sequoia sempervirens. The sequence goes on from VDFB02097044.1 coordinate 23,762, forward strand.
TAAAAAATGAGATCGTTGTTTTTCAATGAAGAGGAGCTGCTAAAGAAAAAGTTAAAGTTTGTTCGATAAAAAGGCCAATTTTTGTTGAAAGACAAAAGAAATCTGTAGAGTTTTTTTCTGGAGCAGTTTTTGAAGAGAAGCCTTTGAAGAACAATGGTAAAAAGGAGTGTTAAAATTAATTTCAACTCCTGATGCCTCATGACCGTGCATTTTGAACTCCTGAAGGTGCATTTCCAGCTCTTGACAGCTCTTGAAGCTGATTGAGAAGCCACATATAGAAAGAAAGAAAATGTCAGTTGAAGAATTTGATGTTAAAATTGTGGGTGAAGATAAGAAGTGTTTTTGTTAAGTTATTTGAAAATGAAGTCTAGTTTTGGTGAAAGAAGGTCATAGTAGATGTTAGTATTTTTTGTTGTAGAAAATTTGAGGAGGATATAAGTGTCTTAGTTGAGAAAGAGTCAGATTGTGAGTATATTTAAAGTCTCTAGAACAAAGTAAGGAGAGTTGTTGACAAAGGAGATAAAAATAGAGGAGGATATTAGTTGTATAAATTTCAAGTGTGCATTGGTTTCCCAAAATGAGTTTGTGGTAATCTCAACAAAAAGCATGCTTATGTGGCATCATATTTGATGATGTGGCCCTAAAATGAAATATAGAAGCATGTGAGTTGCCAAATAAACTGTTGTACAAAATTGAGAGTGATTTGAAAATTTCACATAGATTTTTGAGAAATGCAAAGTTAGGGTGCTCCACTATAGACTCCTCTCCCCTATCTAAAAAACACATGAACAATAATTTTACCATAGATATAACTTAACAAACTTTATATAAACAATCATCCACATCCAACCTCCAAATTATACTAAACTCTATAAACTCTACATTTATGTGTTTGACAAAATATGTTCACCCCTTCTATGTGGAGAGGGATAAATTTTTTTTTGCTATAATCCAAAATTTGTTCACACCCTCTCTACATAGAGAGGGATCATATTGTTCATGAATATTATTTATCAAATTTATTCAATATAGCCTAAACATAAAATCATTTTATTTATATTAAATATAAATTATTGGCAAAAAAAGCCCTCGCCACTAACAGAGCCGTCGTTCACGAGTCCATGAGTGAAGAGAGAGTCACAGTCACAAGTCAAATTCGAGTCCGTATGTAAACCCTAACATCGATTCACACACCTAACGACAGGAAAACTAAAATAATATAATAGAATTCTCAGAAAATACAACTCTTTGCAAAATGTCAACCTAAGATTTGACGAAAATGAATTGGCTTACCCACTGTCACCGAGGATGATAACCTTTAGCAGGGTTTGCCTTCTCGCGGACATCGTCAAATTTCGTGGTAAGACTGAAGGGCTTTTGTGCAAAAAAGGGCCACCATCAGATGCTTGTGTATGAGCATTTTCTGAATCACCGGCAACTACTTTGACATAACCTGAAGCCGCAAGCTCTTGGCAGATGAGAATGGAACATATTGTTTAAAACCAACAGTAAGGATCTCTTCGCCTGAAAGCCTTCTTTCTACGTGCCATGAAGAACAATAGACTGAATGAATCCACCATTGCTAGACACCACGCAGCAGAGAGCAAAACCAGCATTACATCCACAAGAATCGACCGCCTCAATCTGGACGCCCACTTGCAAATATTATTAAAGGTGCGCCAGGGAATTTGAATACATCTGCAATTTCATCGTACAATATTTATTAATGCCAACCAGTTTCGTATAAACGTGAGCTGCCAGCGCAGGCGTAGAATGCACGTTGCGTACGATACCACACTGCCGTAAACAGATACTCCCCACCGGAACCCCACCGGAATCTCCCCAGCGGCGTCAGACTGCTGGAAATTCTGGTGGGGTTCCCCCACAATAATAGCCTATCGGCTAAAGAACAACAAAATTGATTTTGTGGTCAGCTTTCAAAATATTCCCATCATGATTGTGTTGCATTTAGTTACCCGTCTTCACTATTTTCAATTGACTCTGCACATTTTATTTTGTATGATTCTAATTTCTACATATTCTGTTTATATTTGGAGCTATAAAGTCAATTCAAAAAAAAAAAACTCATACGATTATGGTTAATGAAGTTTGAATTGTTGAACTCGCTATTGTATCTGTATCTTTAGCTATACCAGTATATCATTTGCGTTTGTGTCTAATCTATCAGTTCTGTGCTTTTTAGATGTTTATTCTCACATTGACATTTTTCTCTACAAATATAAATCCATGTACCTGTTATGTATACTGCATCTCTGTTGATTGTATTTTGCCAGTAGATGATGCATTGTGACTGATTGAAAATTAACCATTGCATTACAATCCGTCCCAAAGCAGAGATTAATAATACAAATTTATACGTAACTTGAGAGGTGAGAAAAATAAATAAATTAGCATTTGGGTTTGGCCACATTAAAAATAAGCAATATACCAGAGCTTAATCATTGATTAAGAATAGAATAAGGTAAAATACTATCTGATAATGATAAGAGGTGGTTGGAGATTTTATTTACGAGAACAATATAAATGTTGAGTGTGTAATGATAAATTTTAAATTGAGTTATTGCTAACTAATTATGCGATCTTAGAAGATATTATAATATTATTTCAAGGGAACAATAAAATTATATTAATCATAATATAATTTGGCTTTAAAAAAAATATTATTGGAATTCATTAATTATTTAAGAGGTAAATTTTAATATCATTGAAAATTACCATTGTCAATATTTTGGGGGATAAAGATTACTAATAACCACTAAATTACTTAAGACGTAAATTTAAATATGATTGAAAATTACCATCTAAATATCATGGAAAAAAAAGAGATTATTGGGAACCACTAATTACTAGAGATGAATTTAAATATTTTTTTTTAAATTACTATTGTGAATGTCCTCGAAAATAAATAATATTAGCAACCAATTAAAAATTGGTATTGTATTCTTAAACACTGGGAAAAGTAAATATATTTAATTAAAATAGTATAATAAAATATTATAACATGTATAAAAATTATAATCCATCATATGAAATCGACAATATAATTATAATAGTGGAGATTTATTAGTTGGTAAAATAATTATGAATATTATTAATACCCAAATATGGACAATCATAAAAAAAACTTAGTAACTATTATTAAGGTTTAGATGTGATTAAAATAATGTTAACGTGAGTGTGGTTATTAAGGTTGTACCTTAATATTATTATTATCCACATCTAAGTATGAAGTATTTAGAGAAACATGATTTTACTAGGAGACCTCATCAAATTATGGTAATATTATCATTTATAAAAGTGCTAAAATAATATAATCAAAATATGGTAAATTTTACTGTTATTAGAAATGGTGAAGTGACAATAATAAAATAGTAAAATAAAATATTGTCATGCAATATTTGTAATCTCCTTATGACTATTAGAATATCATCTAAGGGGGAGGTTTTAATAAAGATAGTAATGACAACAACAATAATAACGGTAAAATCAATGCCACAATATTATTATGCTCATGATATGTTCCCATTACTAGTGTTGGCAATATCAATATAATATTAATTTATTATTGATTATTCTTTGAGGAATAAAATTAATATATTAAGACTTATGCATAAAGAAATGTAGGAAATAAAAAACTAATAATAATTATTATTATATTAATATATAAAGGATTGGTGAAACAATAATGCTATTATTATTAAAGAATAATTGTTGGTGTTTTAAATAATAATATTATTATTGAAGATTAATTGTGGATCTATTAATGATAGTTTTATTGAGTGATTTATAATTAATGAATTACATAGATAACTATTACACTTAAGCGACTTCATCCAAAGTGTACCACTCATGGTCATGTTAGTGTTACATCTCAAGCCATTTGAGTGTTAACTAGCTTAATACTTTATTTAAGGAAAAAAAAATGTTGGGTTTTTCTAGCAAAAATTTTAGGCATGAAATTAAAACTACCTATATCAATGGAATATCGAGGTATTTCATTCAAATCTACCCTTATAACACTTAAACCACTTATATATCCATAGATACACAAGTTTCAAATTAAAACTAGCATTGTTGGTCCCCTAAACCCATGTGTTTTTATTTGTAAACCATATTTTTCTCAATATAGTAAGCTTGTTGACACTCTAGCTAGTTCGTCATCACATTCTTGGCCATGCCAATTCTCTAGTTGAATGCGACATTGGGTAACACCCGCCTACTTTTAAGATACTTGTTGAGACTTTTAACCTATCAACAATTACCCTAAGGTCATTTATTTTGTCACCAGATATCTAGCCATGAGAATAGATGCTTAATTCTTAAGTTGTGGTTTTATTATCATGTAGAGGTGCAAGTGCTTGACTACCTTCCAATTCTATTTTAATGGTGTGGGAATTATTGCATGTATATTTATTGTGTACAAGGTAATATTGACTATGTGAAAGGTGTAAATACTTATAATCTTCTATTGTGTGTGCCTTTATATGGGATAGTGTCCCTTACAAAGAGTGGATACGAGGAGTTATGCTCACTTGAGATACAAGTCACATGGGCTTCAAGCCTCTAATTCTTGCCAACCTACAGGAACTTAATTCTAGCACCTAGGTGCTTAAGACCTCAATGCCCAACCATGATCACATGGTTGATTGGGGTCTCATCCATAGATGGCTAAGGCTTCCACACTCCATTATTTTTTTTTAAAAGCCCATGCCACTCAAATTCACATATTTTTTTGTATTTCTAATCAATTATCTTAATTTTGACTATTGTTGGAATATCAACTTGGAGCTCTACATAGTGGAAAATGTAATTTTTAGATTTCTCTCCATTTATTTTTGTGTCCACTCATGGCATAGTTTAGTTTCATGCATAAAATACAATATAAATGGATCAAGATTGAACCCAGGGGATGCAACACAAAATCCTAAGACCACATAGAATCTAACACATTCAATTAACTAAGAACAATCACTTTATATAAAAAATAGATTTTGCAGGACATTAGCAACATTATTATATCATTAGTATAGAACCAAGTACCCTATCCTCTCATTTAAATAGATCCCATTTATTACTATTCATTTACTAACCCAACTCATTTAATTTATGTTATTTATTTCTTATTAATCAAATTTCACTTATTTAATTTTCCTAGATTATTTATGAACATTAAAAAGTTAATGTTTTTTAATAATATTTCTTTTTAAACCTAACATTTTCTTATATTCAACCTTGAGTTTCACCTTACGATTTTATGTTAGGTCTTCCTAGAATATGTTTTACTAGGGGTGCTATTGCATTGAACTATTTCTCAGGAAGCCTACACATCTCTAAAATGAAATCTACAAGAGGAGGTGGAGAATGAGAAAGAGTGGGGTGAGAGGAATGCTTAAAGTAAATGGATATCACATATGAGGATATTAGATCACATTTTGATGGAAACAACTCCTTTATATGGAAAGATTAGTAATTCAGCTAGATATGGTATGCCCATGAATCCCTAGAGGCTAACACCATTTGCAACGAAGAAATTGTGCAATTGTGAGTAGATTTGGGTTGGCTAAAGGACTTGCATGTAGGAAAAGAGTCTCCTTCAGTGATCAAATTTGAGCAGGTAAAATTATTATGGGAACACATTTGAGGGTTTTGAGAGTAGCATGCCTCCCATAAAAATAAAAGGGATCACATGCATTCCATCATACAAGTCACAGACATCTATGCCTTTGTTTTGAGGTATTTTCAATCAATTTGTTATGTACACTTTCATCAAACAATTCACATCAATCCTATGTTGAATCCTAGCAAATGAAGAAACCTACTAGGGTGGACACTCTAGGGGGAAACCTAGATACTATGCCCTTACCTGGTGAAACAAACAAGTGGCTTAATAAAGATATTACACATTAGATAAAAAAATTCAAGCTCTATCATTACTGCACAACCTAAACTCAAAATTATCTTCCAAAGTTTTTGAACTACTTAAAATAACCAAAATGATGGGAAGCCTCTCTCAAAAGTAATTGACCAACTAAAAAAATCAATTAAGAGTCAAGAAAATACTATTGTAGTACAACAACTAGTCATAATAGATTTTCAAAATATGGATAAAGCTTGAAACCTTTAAGGAAAATGTTATACAAACCTTGTGAACCAAAAGGAGCTTACCTCCAAGCTCAGATGTATGGATACAAATTGGACACAAATGGTGGATGTTATACAAGAAAATTTTGAGGAGAGACAAAGGCAACTCAAATCCTTAAACTGAGAATTAGAGGATTGAAGAAACAAAATTCATTTGAGTTGGATTAACAATTTATTCATAAAAGTTTGGAACAAAAGGAAATTATCTTCAAGAGTTTGGTTCATTAAGGAGTATTCTCTTATTATCTGATTACTGAGATCTTAAGATAGTCTCAAGGTTTTTGATTTAAAAATGTATGTTTTTTTCAAATTTTCAAAGAATATTTATATGGATGAGGACCTCACACAAATTCAATATGAAGAGTTGAAGATAATAGATTAAATATAGTTGAAGCTCAGAAGTAAGGAAGGTGGTTAGTCATTTAATATGTTAGAGCATGGATTTTGGATAACCCTTCCTCAGATTGGTCAATCAAGCGATTCACTAAGGAAGCTTATCCTATATCACCTACAATCATGAAATTTTAAATAATATCCCTAATTTTTATTTTTACCCTTAAAAACTTGATTTTTTTATACCTTGTACACATCTTGTATTAAAATATCCTTTCTTTTAACCATATATCTTAGATACCTAATTTTTAATGACATTTTTTTATATCCCTATTTATTTATACCCTTCATAATTTCAACTAAACATTTAATTTCACTACTATCACACCCATCCCCAAATGAAAAATCTTGAATGAATTTTGATAGGAGATAATGAAAATAAAATACATTAAAAATATTTTTATGCTATAATAATTTAAAATTGATCCCTAATGGAAAATGTAAGTGAAAATAGTTTGCTCGTGATAACTATTTGACATGAATATGTGGTCATTCTTAACCTCATTTATATGTTTGGATCAATAAAATAAATCAATACTTGCAAATGAGGTAAACAACATGAAACTAGAAAATAGTTTACTTATCTCATATCGACTAGTCAAAATTGAAAAATTCTTCTTTTGCATTATTATGTTGCAATAATTTCTTCTTCTAATAGAAGATATCTCAACATGGAAAAAAAGAGATTTTTTTTTATAATTGTCAAATCAGACACTAATTTGATATATGAGACCTTCTTGGTGGATTCCACTAAGGAAGTTCATTTCCCATTTAATTTATACACTATCTTATAAGGTGTACATAGGTCAAATATCTATTAAATAAAAATAACCTTGTCTATCCTAAATGGTGTACAAACACATTTATCATTTCACTTATATATGAATAAATACATTTGTATGCAACCCTTACTAAATAGCATAACCAATTCCTTTCTCTAGCCTCATGATAGATAAAATTAAAGAAATATTAATATAAATTTCTAATTTATTACCCAACTTCCTATCCCTTAGATCCAATCTCCAACTCCTTCCATTCTCATACCCTCAATACCCAAGTCTAAAAACCCCATTTTTATCTCATGCACGATTTAATATTGCTTATCTAGTGATGCCCTCAAGGTTGGTTCAAACCATGGCCTCCTAGATTTTCATCATCTTCCTTGTGACACTAGGCCTTAAGACCACAACATTCTCTTTTAGTTGTAGTTTGGAAATGTAGTGGTTAAATATTCTTCGTAATAGGTTCCATAAAATATATAATCCATAATTTAAACATGATCTTATTCATAGAAACACACGATACTAATGAGTACCACTTCCTACTTTCTTAGGGTACTCTTGGATATTGGTGCCTAAGACTACACACCACATTGGCTCTAAGGTATTTGATGGAATTTTATGTCTTCTCCATATGCAATTTTAAACATTTGTGACCCCTATGGGGATCTATGACTAAAAATAAGAAGATTTTCCTTTCTTGATGACATCCTTTTGATTGGTGGTTTCATTGCTTGCACGAAGTGCATGTATTCCTTTAGATATGACATCTACTTATATTATATGATGACTCAATAAGTGGACATAAAAATTGAAGTCCTTCAACATATTTCATCATATAAGAGAGATTCCTCATATGGGAAGCACCTGAATAGTTTTTGGAACACAGATGGATTGGCAATATTCAATGGTACTAGCTAATTTTTGTGCTCTGTTGGCTTCAGATGCTTCCCTTATGTTTGTGGATCTTCAACTATGAACTATATCATTATAATAGGCATTTTTGCTAGAAATTATGTTCCTTAAAGTTTTATCCCCCCTCCTCTTGTTGACCATTTTACTTTATCTTTTTATGCTATTAATTTGATCCCCCTATTGTTCATAACTTTGTGAGACCCCATCAAATTACCAATGTGCATCTTAACAACTAATTTGGTGAGGAATACACTAATATACTTAAAACATGACTCCTTTCCACCTATGCTATTCATAACCCAATTAAGTGTTCTAGCTTCTTCAACCATGCTATTTTTCCTTAACCTTGTAGGCATTTCTCCATTGAAGATATATTTTCCCCATAAACCTTGTGTTAGCCATTGTCCTTTTGGTGTTTGCTTTTACTCTAATTGTAGGAATATATAAGCTAACCAAGTATATTATGATAAAAATACTTGTACAATTATAAACATATGCAAAAAATCCATCATCACCCGAGGTGATATCATCCCAAAAATATTTCACATTGACTTTCCTTCCACAAATAACATAGCAGAGTATGAGCCATTCATATATTTTCAAAAAAAGGCATTATAAATTAGGGATAATTTAATGTTCCACTTGTCATATTTGTCATTGTTTAAATGTAACAATTTAGTTTAATAATTAAATCACATGGGAGTTATACATAGTAAAATGAAATAGCTTGAGACTACTTATTTTAAATCGATTCAATTTTAAGTAACATATTGTTGAAGAGTGTTAGAATTTAATTGTTATCATTTTAAAGGTTTTTTCATGATATCATTATACAATGGTGATGTGCACAATAGATACCAAAGTGATATCTTAGCTTGTGTGTCCTTGAGTTGATCAATAGTATCATAGTCCTTTGAAGTTCATTCATGGACTAGGGGACAAAGCTAGTTGTTTAAAGGAACATTTCAACCTCTTGCTGATATTAATATTTACAATGAGAAAATGTGGTGAATTTATGAAATAAGTGTAAAGAAAATAAGGAGTCGAATCTTTACAAAGATTCACCATTTATATTAGAAAATTATTAGGCTAATCTAGATAACATAAAACATCATGAGTATCAAGGGTAGAAGGATCATGTGTCAAAAAACATAATTATATGTTAAAATTGAAAAATTATGCATACATATCAACCGAGTAATTTAAGAATAGTTATGATGGTGAATTATCCAAGGGTAGGTGGGTAGGATCAAAGGTATGTGTCACTATGTATAGTCAAAGCATGATAAAATTATGCAAAGAAAAGTTTATTCAAACCCAAAAAAATATAAAATGAGAGGGGGGTAAGTGCACCAAGATGGTTCCCAAAAAGGGGGATTAAGTGGCCACTTTTTTTCTGAAATCAAGAAATACTGACCTTGGACATGAAATTGAGGATAGTTACACTCAAAATTTTGAGATGGAATGAAAACAAAGATTGAAGTGCTCTGAATCTACTTTCTAAACTACTAATTTATTTTGAAAATTGTTGAGATTAAGGGGTTCAAAAGAGGGACGTACACAAATTGGTGCTATTTTTGTCAGAAAAACATAACATAGCAACTCTTGTACAACCTGAGCACGGTGAACTTTTTTGTAGTATTTTTAAAATCACTACAATAAAAAGTTAGCTAATAGTATCTAGTTGATGCATGATTTTTCTGATAATTTTTTAATGAATATTTATTTTTTACTAATTTTCTAAGTAGGCACTTCTTGAAAAGCAGAATTTTGGCTGTGCTCCCCCTAAAATTTTTTGAAGGTAATTGATTTTTTTTAATTTTTAATTTTTTAAATTGTAGAATAGAGTCTAGTTTCTAAAAATGTAATTTATTTGAAATTTCGATGAACGGTTAATTTATAACGGAAAAAAAACCAAACACTACTTTTTGGAGAAAAAGAGACATACAAACAAAAGAAATTATGGATGAAAGGCTTAACATTGTTAAAAAGTGAAAAAAATTGCATCATTGGATAGCTCAGAGAGAACCTAACATTACCCATGTGTTTTCTTTTGTCGATATTGAACCAGATGCAATCCTGATGGTGAGCACGAACCCGATTATGTGAAAAATTGTAGAATTTGCAAAAACACATCTCTGGTCATTGGGAATGCCATCCAAGCCTTTGGGTTGGTATTCCAAGGAAAATACCAATTCTAAGGCTCGGGGATTCCCAAAGAAAAATATAACGCGCTCGCGTTATAATGTGAGTGCGTTATTTCCTAGTTTTGACATTTTGCTTATTTGGGATACATGCCAAGCAAGACATAACGCGCTCGCATTATGTCTTCATTAATGTTATGTCTTTGTTAATGTTAATGTATGCATATATCCTTGTATGTATGCATGCCTATATGTATTAGTGCATGTATATTGTATGGATGTAGGATTTTATGTACATATGTATCATGCTTGTATGTATTTATGTATGTCTTTAGAGGGAGGGAGAATTTTAAGA
>VDFB02097046.1:0-16579 GCA_007258455.2 Sequoia sempervirens
TGACATAGCCTCCACGGAGAGATTCGAGAGATCCTGATACGTTTGGTGGAGGAGGTATTGGCCTAGAGATTATTGTACCATCTAGAGCTAGCACCACATAGATCTATGATGTGATTCCATGATATATGAGACATGATGTATACTCCAGTTCTTTGATTTACAACCATTTTTTATGTTGTGGCTCTTTATATTTCAGACATCATTGTATACTTGACATTATGATTTTTGAGATCTATATGATATGTGATGGATTGATCGATCTATATGTGTTCTATATGGTTCTATGATGGATTCATTTAATTTCTATGTTCTATATTTTATGTGATGATCTATATGATATTGTGAAGGATGCATTTAATGATCATGATGATATGCTATGATTTATGATGTTCTATCTATGATGTTAAAATTGTGATTATGTGAATAATGATGATGTATAGATGCATGATGTATGGATGCATGATGTATGTAGTATTTACATGGATAATAGTTGTATGACAATATATATCCAAATGATATGAATATGTATCAATATGTATGATTTTTGAATATGATGTTTCAATGATATATGAAAATGATGTAAATGGGATATGATGCACTTTTATTTTTGGGTATTTTAAATGCATATAAATGATATAATAAATGGATGAATGAATGATGAATATAATGGTACTTTGAATGTATGATATATGATATGATGAATGAATCAAAATGCAACTACATAGAGATTTGTTTTTGATATTTTTCTTATGCAATTTAGATGATGTGATGATTTGAAAAATATGATATGATGCAAAATATATGATGGAATGTATGAATGATGAAATGAAATGATAAATTATTTCCAATGTATGTAATGGAAATGATTATACAATTATATGATAATGATGATGTTTTTTTTTTGTTAATTTCATGTATACTCAATTCATTAATGAGAAAAGATAACATCATTTTTTAATCCTTCACCAACTTTTGTAACAAAATATTTGTAGGCACAAAATATCATGAATGCAATTTAATTTTACCATGCAAACTTATATGAAAGCATTGTCATATTAATAGTCCATTCATCATGCTTTTTATCATCATTGAGCTTTTAAAATGTTGAAAGTGAGTACAAGCATCAATGGTATAATGTAGACCAATGATGACCTGAGTACTACTTTCATGATTTTTGATACTGCAAGTGAACACAAGCACCTAGGTATAATTAAACCAAGATGACCTAAGCATTTCTTGTGTAAAAAGACAAGAATCAATCATTGTAATATGTGAATTATGAATGTCATCAGTGATACTTTGTAGAGCACGTCTCATGACAATTCACACAAAAATAATGATCAATTCATAGACAACAGACAAAGTAAATACCATTCTCCTTCCTAGCTCCTCTAGTTCAATACATCATTGAGTTGCTCCAAAGAAATGATAACAAAAATTAAAGTACAACATTTGAACATTCAAGCTTAAAGCAATAAAATCATGATTCAAAAGAATATCATCCACCTAAAGTTGTCTTGATTTGATATGATTTCAGTTGTGTTGATGTGGATGGTTGATTTATTAAAATGTTCTGATGTTTGATGTATGTTCAATGTTGAGTCTCCCAATGATCATTGTGTTTGTTGTGTTGTCATACTATTGTTTGTCTATTTGTTTAAGCTCAAGTTTATTGCCCTCGGTGAGTTCAAGATTTTTCCCCCAAGCTAGGGTGAGACGCGACCATGTTACTAGGATATGATAATGGATGGAAATGATTACGAAAGTGAACGATCATGACATTTCCCAAATAGATGGAAAAGCTAGTTTAAATCACAAGTAGCACCTGTTTCCAGGTTTTCACTACATGTTTTTATTGCACTTTTTTAGACTCTATGATTTTTTTGTATTTTTCTCTTTTATGTTTTTTTTTGTATTTTTCCTCTTTTCTGATTTTATTTGTATTTTTCCCTTTTAGGATTTTTTTACATTTTTCTCTTTTCTATTTTTGTATTTTTTCCTGCAAGACACTGCTTGCTAGGTTTCATCAAAGGAAACCAGAACAGCACTTGCACTAGATGATTCAAAATTATAGAAATTTTGAGATGGATACTATTATTAGGTTCATTGAATAGATCCTTGATTGTAGGCAGGTTTATAGGCTCTTAATCCATGAATTGATAACTGACAACAAGGGACCCACAGCAGTTACGTTCAAATTTTTCCTTTATTTTCTCTTTCACGGTGATTTCTAGGGTTTTCCTTTGGGACCAAGTCCACCAACCCTAAAAGACTCTAGGCTTTACCACAGCGATTGTAGCTTCTGGACATTCTCTATTGATATGCCTTTAGATGGTTCACAACTCATTGATGAAATTCATCCAACAATTCTAGTTCTTGAAGTCGAGAGACTCTATAATCCTCATATATAATAATACCCTTCAGTGATACATAAAGTGATGGTATTTCCACCTCAATAGGTAGGATGGCCTCTGATCCATATACCAAGGCATATGGTATAGCTCCTATAGGTGTTCTGATGCTAGTTAGGTATGCCCACAGAGTAGGGTTTAATTGACTATGCCAATCATGTCCAACATCATTGACCATTTTCTTTAGAATTTTCAAAATTGTTTTGTTGGAGGCCTCTGCTTGGCCATTTCCTTGAGGATAGTATGGTGTTGAAAAATGATGTTGGATATGAAACCTTTCACACAATTCTTGGACATCCTAGTTCTTAAAAGGTCTACCATTGTCTGTTACAATGGACTGAGGTATGCCATATCGACAGATGAGGTAATTTAGAATGAAAGAAGAAATCCGCTTTCTAGTGATTGTTGTTAAGGGAACTGCTTCTATCCACTTTGTAAAGTATTCTGTTGCTGTGATTATGAATTTGTGTCCATTGGATGAAGATGGATTAATTTTTCCTACTAGGTCTAGTCCCCATTGACAAAAGGGCCATGTTGAAGTGAACGAATGTAATTCTTGTGCCGGTGCATGGATTAGATTACCATGGATCTGACATTTCTGGCATTTCTTAACAAACTGATAAGACTCCTCCATGTTGACCCGATGTATCCCAAATGGAGTTTCTTTCAAGGGTTAGTCTTCTTGAATGAGTTCCGCAGTAATACCTTCATGAACCTCATGTAAAAGTTTTCTTAGACTCATTATGCTCACAGACATCGAGGAGAAGAGTGCCATCTAGACCTCGATAGTAAAGAGGTAATAATGCAATTAAAAAAGGTATGTTGTCGCGGTTTGCAAATGAAATTGTGTTTCTAGTTTGGAAAGATGAGAGGAAGGATATTAGCTATCTTTAAGGTTGTAGAAATTGAAATTTGGACACTTAATTTATCCAAATTTATCACTTTTCATCTAAACATCCTCCTATCCAAGTTAATTAAGTAATATTACTATTATTTGATTAATATCCTTAATTCTGCCAAATCCTAAGGTATTTAATTAATAATTAAATACCTTACCCTCCTTAATTCTCTTTTCATCAAATGAATTAAATAAATATTACATTTATTTAATTCCTCACATGTCATTTTCATCTAATCCTAATCCATCTCCTAATTTCTTCATTAGGGATGTGCACATGCCTAATCCTTGATTGGGATGTGTCACATCCTCCAACTTTTGCAAGTTGGCTTCTAATCCTCATTTGTCTTCTAATTACTAATTGATTAAGCCTAATCAGTACCTTGATCAACTCTCCCCATCCCCCAAGGAATTTTTAATTCCTTTTTATTCCTCCTAGAATCCCCTTTTCCCATGCATCTTCTAGAATCTTTGACTTGTCACATTAAGTCACATGTGACAAACTCCCACCTTTGGGAACATTGTCTTATCCACTAGATTCTTCCAATCATTGTGAATTTAAAATTCACTTTTATTCACCTAAGATTCTTCCCATCTCCTAATGTACTTGGAAGGTACTTGTCCTTCCTCCACCTCATGTACCTTTTGGCCACCTCACTTACACCTAATCTCCTCTTAGCCACTTCAATATTCACATGTCAAGATGTGAGGGCTTGTGAGAGTTTCAACCCACCATAGTCTTCATCTTGACCTTGTTGGATTTATTCAACCATTGAATTCTCTAGAGAATTCAAATTCTTTTTTTATAAATACCCCCTCCTCAAGGGCATTTTCAACACTTGTCATTTTGAGCAACCTTATGCTGCCAATTTGCATTCTCAAGCATTTGCTATCATTTAGCCATCTATTTAGTCATTTTGCATTATCAATCTTGCATCTAGTAACATCAAAAGCCATCTAAGGAGCATACAAATTCATCTAAATCAAGAGCCAACCAAGGAGTCTTCAACAGGAAGGAAGGTATAATTGATTTGCATTTTATGTCATCTATTTTCCTTGTCTTATCACTCTTTAGGCTAATCATTGAAGTGTTCTTAGTGTTTTATCATTTCATTTTAAGATATTTTCACATTAAAATTGGGTAAAATTCCAAGGTACACAAAGGTAAGCATAGGTCTTTCCATATATTGAGGATTCAACTTCAAATATATGGCATATGGTTTGAGATTCAGGATTATCATATGCAGGATTAGACACTTGTTCTACCATAAACTCATAACAACCTCACTTTTCTAGAATCTACAGTAGAGAAGCAATTGTCGCCATTACATCAACAACCTTGTTTTCTGCCCTTGGAATCTATTCAAATTTGGTCTCTAGAAAGTACCTTTTGAGATCATCCACCATGTTCTTATACGAAATCAACTTCTAATATTTGTTTGATATTCATCATTTACTTGATAAATGACTAGTTGTGAATCTCTATATACTTGTAGCTCTGTGATTTTCCATTCAACTGCCACTTTGATGCCAATAATTAATGCCTCATATTTGTCCACATTATTTTTGCATGCAAACATGAGTCTATAGGACTTTGGGATGGTATATCCTTGAGGTGTAACAAATAGACTTCCTGCACCTAATCCACATTGCATGAATGACCCATCAAAATAAAGCAACCATTGTTGTGTGGTCATAGTAAGAATGTCTGCATCAGGAAACTCAATGCTCATTGGATGATTATCTAGTAGTGGAGCTTTAGCTAACTGATCAGCTATCGCTTGACTCTTGATGGCTCTTCGATCTACATATTAGATATCAAATTCACTTAAGATCATGAACCACTTGGCTAGTTTTCCTATTAGGGAAACCTTGTTGAGTATGTACTTTAATGGATCAATCTTTGCTATGAGTTTAACCATGTGGGTCAACATGTAATTCCGCAACTACTGGGTAGAAAATACCACCGCCAAACAAGCTTTCTCAATGAAGGTGTAATTTATTTCATAACCATTCAAAGTCCTGCTAAAATAATAAATAGCTTGTTCCTTTCCTACAAGATCTTCTTGTGCTAATAAAGCACCTAGAGAAATCTCAATTGTTGAAACGTATAGTAATAATGGCCTATCTTCTGTAGGAGGCATGGGTATGAGTGGTGACATCAAGTATTATTTTATTTGATTGAAATTTGTTTCACACCTTTGATCCCATTTGAAAGAAACCTTCCTATGTAGCAAATGATTGAATGGATGACTTTTGTCTGCTAGTTGGGAGATAAATCTCCTGATTGGTTTTATCCTGCCCTATAGAGACCATAGTTGACTGATATTCTTCAATGGTGGAATTTCCATTATAGACTTAACCTTAGCAAGATCCACTTCGATACCCTTTTCCAACACTATGTATCCTAGGAGCTTCACTGATGTAACCCAAACACACATTTTTTAGGATTTAATCTGATAGTGAACTTCTCCAACCTAGTAAAGGTTCTATCTAGGATCTCTAGATGCCCTTCTCTGGTATATGACTTTGCATGTATATCATCCATGTAATCCTCCATAAAGGTATGCATCATGTCATGGAAGATGGTGGTCATTTCCCTCTGATATGTGTCCCCTACATTTTTCAACCCAAAGGGCATGACATTCTAGCAGAATGTGCCCCATGGACATGTGAATGTGGTCTTCTCCTAATCCTTTGGTGCTATCTTGGTTTGGTTGTGTAGACATACAAAATTAACATCATGCATTTAACCAAGTTCATTAAATCTATTCATCAAATAAATCAATTCTATTTTATTTATCTCTAAGGTCATCCATTTAAATTGAATAAATTAACTTTATTTAATTTAAGCCTATCATTATCCCTCTTTGGTTAAATAAATCAAACCTTTATTTAATTAAATTTGAAATCATCTTTCATCTCCCTTTGATTTAGTTTAAATCCATAAATCTAAGTCAAATGGGTCAAATCACCTAATCCCTCGCTAAATTAATCTAATCCTAATTAATCTAATCTAATCACCCATCACATCCTCTAGCTTTTCCCACTTGCACAAATAAATCAATTTATTGATTTATTAAATTCTCCATTTTCTCTCAACATGGCATAAAAAGAGAATATTCTCCAAGTTTGAATCTCCCCCTAGTTTGACTTTTCCCTTCAAACAAAGCATTTAAGAGCTCTTACATGTCTCTTGCACAAGTCAAACTTAGTATTTAACTCATCTTGTTATCAAATTCAAATTTTAAATCTCCCCCTCTTTGGTACATTGACCAAAATGTGCTCATTCCTCAACCTCTCACATGTTGACAAGTGGCCTCTTCTCATTGGTGGATCTTTAGTCCCACATTCACCCATTTTGCATGTCTCTCCACCATTATCTCTTATAAATAGAGAGCTCGTCCTTTGCATTTGATCATCCACAACATGAGTAAACTTACTATACTCAAATCTTTAGCAATTTTCATCAATACCATTGAGTTCTTAGCTAGGTTATGTAGGTTTTTAGCTTGGAGCACTCATCACTCTTCATCAAAGTGGGTCAATTTTCATCACCAAATCACCATTGCATCATTGGAGTTGGGAAATGGCCAATTTTCACATCAAATTGGCACCAATTCCCTCAAGAGATTGAGAATTTACTTTGCCTTAGAATAGGATTTGATATGTTTTAATTTTGGTTGTGTTATTTCATTTCCTTTCTCTCTTGCAATTTAAATGAATTTCTTGAGGAATCTACATTCTAGATTGCATTTGATCTAATTTGTTTTTTATTTCTTGTGTTATTGCAGGTTTAGGATCTAGGTTCACATAGGTTGTATCCTAAAAACCATCCATTAATGATAACATGGCATGTCTAGCTGTTAAGTCTAAAATTATGTCAATGTTTTCTAAAGGAAAATCATCCTTTGGGCACTCCTATTCAGATCTTTGAAATCAATACATATTCTTATACTGTTATCTGGTTTAGGAATAGGTACAATATTATAAATCCACCCAACATAATCAATAGTTCTAATGAATCCTGCATCTAATAACTTTTTCAACTCTGCCTTTACCAACAAGGTGATATGCAGATGCATTTTTCTTAGTTCTTGCTTCATAGGTTTTATCCCAGATGGTAGAGATAAGTGATGCATTAGAAGATATGAATCTAACCATGGCATATCAAATTAAAACCAAGCAAATTTAATGTGTATTTCTTCAAAGAACTTGTTGAATTTAGGCTCTTCTTGTTTAGTCATAGATGTTGCCAGATGTAGAGTTTTGCCTTTTTTGTTGTGTCGATATTGATAGACTGTGTAGGCTCCACCAAAATTGATGACTTTCATGATAGTGTTCTAGAAGAGTGTCAAATCTCCCATCTTTTGGTGCCTCTAAGAGGTTTTCACCATCATATGTGTTCTTTATTTTTACTTTTTCGAGATCTAATGTTGCCATTGAATGGTTTTCACCATTAGATCCATTATTCCTATTTTTAGTTTTGTAACTGAAAGATTTGACACCCTATTGACCTAAATCATCGTTATTGATAATTATGATTATAACTTGTGTTAGGTTCATCATAACAAAGGAAATTTACAATAGCATCATCATTCAGAAAGATAGGAATATCAATAGGTTCAGTTGGTTCCTAGTCGATAAGTTCAGGATGTATTATAAGTAAAAATTCATCAGATTGACTAGGGTCAATGATAGTGAGGGTTCCTATAGCAATGTTGTCAAAAATTTTAGTGGTGATATCAAGGTCTATGATATTACTCTCCTCTAATTCATCTATTGCATCCTCATTTGAGTCATTGATATTTTGTGATCCAAAAACAAGGGGTCTAGTCCCTAAACTTTGTCCCTCCTCACGTGTGGGTGCATACTTTTTTAAACACCAACTTGTATGTCCTTGTATGATATTTCTGATAAAGAATCCCACTCATACTCATTAGAATCTGTTTCAAAGCTATCCCTCATTTGAAGAATCCTTTCAACAACTTCATGAGTGGTTTCCTCTTTTGTTTCCCTTGCATAACCCAGTCTTGTTTTGTCTTTTGGCTAAAGTGTGAGAGGTTGGATGGGTTCTACAATTCTTTCTTTTCTTTTTCCAATAGGTCCTTGTCCTTCATACCCCATTTTCTCTAATATTTTTTTTCCCTTGCCATATCGATCTATCTTTATGCTAATATTTTTTGATGTAGATGCTTCCTCATCTTTGTAGATCCAATTAAGGATGGTCTTATCTTCAAATTCATCTTCTAAGGTACCTACCTTCACAAATCTATTATCAAAAATCGTGGTAGGCTATGATGATTGTTATGTTATTGTTGACGGTTGTCCATATGATCTTGGAGATGGTAGTAGCTGTGAAAGACATAGAGATTCCCCAATGGAATATTTTCCCATGTCTTTGTCCATTAATTGGTTCTTTTCTTGAAATTGCTATGATAGAGAATTCAATTGACCTTCATTGTTTGATGGAGTGTTGTTAGTGACACTTGTATCTTTTGACTGGTCATTTTTCTCAACCCACTAGGGTACAACGTTTAGTTGCTTTTCACTGTTGGATGAACTAGAAGTGCTCACCTCCCTATTATGGGGCACAAAAGTGTCTTGTGTCATTTTAAGTGTGTTACAATATTGGGGATTATTGTAATCAACTAAAATAGTAACTTCTTGTCCATTAACTGGAAACTTTAAACATTGATGATAAGTTGAGGGTACTACTTGCATTTCATGAATCCATGGACATCCCAAGAGTATGTTATATGTCAGCTCTTTTTCTAGCACTTGGAAAACTATATTCTTCACAATTGGTCCTTCTTGAATAGGCAGCACAATCAATCCTTTGGAGGATATCTCTTCTTCATCATAGGATTTTATTGTGATTTTCCTTCTGGCATCAATAACATTATAGAATAACCTAGTGCACAGATCAATTTTAAAGTACAAATGTTTAAACTAGCTTCACCATCTATTAGGACACATTTAACACAGTGTTTATGGATTAAAAATTCTATATAAAGGGCTACATTGTGTGGATGATTAAGTAATACATCGTCTTGTTTGGAAAATGATAGAAAATGAGGCATGGCCAAATGTCCCACCATAGCTTGGAATTGACAAACATCTAAATTGTTGGGTATTGTGGTGGCTACAAGAGCTTGTTCCAAAACTTCCTTATGGGATGGTGAGATTTTAAGGAGTTCTAATATTGATATCTATGTTGGTATTTTTTGTAGTTGATCAACTATGTTGTATTGATTTGAAGGGGGAGCAGATTTTTAGATGCAACTCATTTCAATATTACCTTGGATTGCCCCCTTGTTGTCACGTTGACTGGTTGGTAGTCTTGCCTTTCCCTAATTTTTATGACATTGATCTGATTGCTGGATGTGTCTACGTTCAGGATCATGTTTAGTGGTATGATTTCATTGATTCCAACATTATCAGTTTGATTATATGTGACACCATTCTTCTCAACCTCAAAAATACAATGAATAGTGTTGTCATAAATGTAGTTCACATTTTTACCTTTACTGTTTGTAGCAGAAGATTCTCCCTTTTCATAATTTGGTAAAAGATTTTTAAATGCACTATGATCATTGTTCATTTGATGTCCTTCTACAAATACTTTCTTTTTTTCAATCAAATCTTGTACTAGATGTTTCAACTGTGCACAATCATTTGTTTTATGTCCTTTGTTTTTATGAAAGTTATAATAGTCATCATCATTCCACCAAGATGGTTTTACTTTTGGTTCCCAATTTCTTGCTTTAGGTAAGGTGATAAGTTCATTTGCATTAATTTCTCTCATTGTTGATTCTAGTGTTTGTCCCAATGGTGTGAATCTTCATCGATTTGATGGTCTTTGATATGATTGTGGTTTAGATTATCCATTGTTCAGATTGTTATTTTAATTGACACTTTGATTGATGTTTTGGCCATTATTTTGATTGGTCTTTTCAGTAGTTTTTGTCAAATTAAATACTAGTTTCACATTTTTTGTGTCATTTGTAGCATCATTGTTTCTAGTATTTCTATTATTTTGCCAAAACTTAGGTTTTTCATTGTTGCCATAGTGATTTGAGGAGTTTGTATTGTTTGATCCTTCATTGTAATGTTTTATCACTCCTCTTTTGACCAAGGCTTCTTCAATCTTGAGCCCATTTTCAAGTACTTTCTCAAATGTAGGTGGACATCATAGTTCAAGCCTATAGCTCATGTCATCAGTTAGGTTGTCAATGAATAGTTCCATATTTTCTTCTTCAGGTATAGAACAAGGATATCTAGCAAACAACTGTCACCATCATTGTAGAAATGAGAGGAATGTTTCACCTTTCTTTTGTTTCATGTTGTAAAGGTATTTTATTGTTACCTCTTGTTGAATATTAAAGGAAAATTGCGAGATAAACCAGTTGACTAGTTCTTCAAAAGATTGAATTCTTGGTTGTAGTTTAGAAAACCATTCCATACATTGACCTCCTAAGCTCCTTAGAAATAACCTCATTATACAAGTGTCTTCTTGTGCAAATTATAAACTCATGGTTCTAAATTCCCTCACATGATCAATTGGGTTTGTTTTACCATTGTACTTGTCGTATTTTGGGAATTTGCAATGTCTAGGAAATGGTATCATGTCCACACTTGGATCAAAAGGATAAGGAAAAATTTCCTATAAAGAGTACCTATTTTTGGTTTTGCATATCTTGAAGTTGTTGTTGCAAGTTTTGCATTTGATGTGTTAGGGAAACCACTTGATCTATGTTTTTTGGTTCAGTTTCAGCTGCTCTAGGTGATTCTTTTAGTTGATTGATGTTGAAGTCCTTTGGAAGTTTTGCACCTAGTTTAGTTAGCATCAAAAGGTATTTTTCCATATCTTTTTCTAAAAAAATTTCTATAAATTTATGGAAATTTGGATCTTATTGTGTTGTTTGGATGTCCTCTTGGGTCATTTCATTTGCATCATTTTGGTGAAATTTGTGGAAGGGATTTTCTTCACCCATGGTATTTGGTGTTTCAATTACTTTTTCTCTAAGTTTTTGTCTTTGTAACCTTGTCAAAATTGGCATACAAGTGTTCTTATCTTCACTAAAATTTGATCTTTTTCTTTGGATGAGTGCCAATGGTATTAACTTAAGTCGAATAGAATGATATATCCTATTGATGAGACCAAGTTAAAATTTGATTATTGTGTTTTGCTTCATGATTGTAGGATGATAAAATCCTGATAAAGAAACTTAACGTAATAATCCAGAATTTGTGTTTGATTTAGACACTTTAAGGTTGCAAGATCTTGGTTTAATTTCATAAATTTTGGCTTGTAATGTCCTATTTTCCCAAGTTTAAGACATTGTTTGGACTGTGAATTTTTTTTTGTTCTGTCAAAAACCTAAGTTCTAATTTTAACTATCTGGTAAGGGTTTCAATTAGCTCTTTTTTTTCTTGTTATGTGGATGTGCTATGATAGAGGGAGGATGCGCTAAAATAGTCTATGTATTTGCTAAAAGATATGGTGAATGCACTGTCAAACAGGGTATAAGCACCAAAATAGACTATGGATTCACCAAGATACTAGTAGATTATGGTGACAGACTATGCAAATGTGTTATAAGATAAGGAAAATGTGCTAAAATAGTGGTTGCATGTGCTATTTGGACAAAAGATGCGCTACAAGATTGGGTGGATGTACTAAAATACACTGTGTATCCACTAAACTAGAAGTTGTTAGTACGTTCAAATTTTTATCTGTTTACTCTAGTTTTTCTCAGTAAAAGGATTGATTTCAAGGTGTAATTTTTTGAACCATGAACATTTTGACAGGGTATTTTGCTGGTAAATATCTAAATTTTTTTATCTAATTGGATGATTACCTTGAAAGATAACTTCACACACATAGGCTAGATTGAAAACAGTTGTTTTAGAAATCTATGTATTAAACATGTAGTGAGTGTTCTAGAATCTGTTCTGATTCTTTAAATTTCCACATGTTTTGACACAAATACAAACAGTTCAAGCACTTTTCCATCTCAAGTAGGTCACTTAGAATATCACAACCCACAACTTGCAACTATGTCAGCTCACACAACCCTATCACCCCCTAGAGGGCACCCATGTTTTCTCCTTTCCCGAGTCTTAACCAAAGTTGAATCCTCCACTTTTGGCCAAGGTATCTGATAGTTATATGGTGAATGTCTTGGGGGAAAATTCTTCCCTCCCCTTGCACCATGATATAAAAATTGTTTGGAAATTGATACAATTGGATTCTACACTAAAGTTCGTAGATAGGCTATCCATTCAGAGCAACAAATGATAAACTCCTTCAAGAGACCTCCCAATCTTTAGAACAAATATTTTGGGGATGGTTATCTTGCACACTTCCATTGAATTATGGGTTTCCCCAAATTCACTTTTGATTATAGTGGGTTGGAAAACCTAGCTTTGGTTATTCCCACTTAGGTCATTCCCGTAGGGTGAGTACTTTTTCCCACTATAGCAGGCCTTCTAAAGGATTTAAAAAACCATAAAAAGTGAGTCTAGCATTTTGATCACCTAGTGAAGGGGAGAGAATAAGCCTATCACTTCAACCATAATAGACAAGGTGTTCAATTAATCCCTTACTTAATCTAGATGCACTATTTTAAACAAAAGAAAAACAATAATTGAAATAAATCTTTGCAAGCATCATTAGTAATTTATGAGAATTTTGTCTTTGACTGCGTATGTTTACCAGCAACTGTCTTTGACAAGCATATTTTGCACCTAGAAAATAAAAAACAATGATTAGACTTCGAATTTTCAAAATTTTGCAAAAGTAATCAAATGCGCCAAAACAACATGTCAATGCACTAAAATAATGGATCTATGCACTAAATAAATTGATTTATTTGCTAAAAGAATAGGTCGATGTGCCAAATTAAAACCCACTGACTGATGAAACAAAAAAAAACTTTGATGCACCAAAACAATCGTCAGATGCGCTAAATTATTTGGTGGAAGTGCCAAAATAGTGCTTGGATGTGCTAAAGTATCTATCGTATGCACCATAAAATCTCTTGATTGCGCTAAAAGAAAACACGTCAAAAGCCTACAAGCATACTTTTCTAAAACAGATGTTAAAAATGGGGTTTTTGTGCCCCACGGTGGGCACCAATTTATGTGTGAGTAAAATGTGAGTAAATGATCAACTAACACAATCAATGAGACATTATATCAAAGATTCAAACAACAATTAAACTAATTTAAAGCAAGAATCTATTGAAAGCAACATATTGCTCTTTATCTCCAAAGATTTATTAAGTCACAAGGCTCTCAGATTTGGTAAGCATTATGACTGTTAAAATGCCAATCTAGAGGATGAGATGCTACTAAATGCAATAATCTAATCCTATATAATGATGTCTAAATGATAATGATGAAACTACTATAATCTAAATTGACATGAAACTTGATGAAAGAAGCTACAATAAATTATGATGCAGCTAAATAAAAATCCATGATATTGATTATCTTGCTATTTCTATTGCTAAATGGTAATTTCTTATTTCTAAGATGCTTGATTGCTCAATTTGTATTTTTGCAAAGTTTGCACAAATTTGGGATCTATTTCTTGTAGACAGAGGCTATATTTATAGATTCTCAGTACCATATTTGTGAAGGGCAGCAAAGCAAAGGTTTGGATTTGATCTGAAGAATTGAATGGTGAAGGATGCAAAAGTTTGAGTTGATTATGGAGATTGTTCCTCCCCACAAAAACATTCAACCAGATGATAGGAAGAATCGATGGAAGAAGATGAAGAAGTTCACCTGTAATTTTTTCTTCAAATTTTCCCATGAAGGTTGAGATGAATTAAATTAGACATAACATATCTAATTTGGTAGGTGAAATATTTATTAGTTATAGAATATGCTTTTAATTTGAATATTTTGGATTTATTCAAATTTAGGAAGAAATAACAATTATTAAATAAAACAACTAGTTGATAGTGTTTATTTAATAAAAGATGGATAATGATAAGTAAATAAAAACTATAGAAGTTTAATTATTTAATTAAGAGGGAATAATTAGAAGAATATAAATAGAATAGAAGAATTAAATAAATGAACTATATAAATAAATAATTCTATTTATTCTTGATAGTAGATAAATTTAAGGTTAATTAATCAAATAAATCGTTTTTAATTAATTAGATTATCTAGACCATTTTTAGGTGTATACAATATATGTGTGTGTGTGTATTTTATTCATCAATTAGGTCATCATCATATAAGATTAACACATTTCTTATGTCGGAAAAACATCCATAAAACATAACTAGTTCTCATAATATATTGCATATGCTAAGTTGGCCAAGATCTTGAATATTAGAATTATAGCTTGTCTCACGGTAGAAACCAGACACAAAAACCAACACACCGGATCACATATAATGATCATCTTTGATAGGGACTAGCTTTCTATAACCATCTCATACATTCAATACTATGTTGACATCAATGACAACCTGTTGACATTAATGAAAACCATTTGATTCAATCCAATTTACAACAATCTCCCCCTTTGTCATTGATGGTAGCACAAGATGTGAAAAGTCAACAACAACATCCTTGTAGTTCTTCCCCTTTGATGAGATGAAATTATTTCCATTCTTTTCACATAGTCTTTCTCCCCCTTCGACATCAATGGCAAAGAATAGAAGATTTATCTCCCCCTTACTCCAAAATTTTCATACAAAAATAGTTTTCAAAAATGATATGAAAAATGGTTTTTTACCTCAATCCTTCATCTCCTAAAATATCTCCTTGTATTGTTCTTCCTTCTTTCTCCAAATTTTTGACATCTCTCTCCTTACTTCTTCTAGATCTACCTTGTTCACAAGTTTGGTCTTCTATTATGAATTAGTTTTCTTCCCAATTTGTTCCAACAAAAATTTTGAGATATGTCTTGGTTTGTTGCAAGTGTAGCACATAACATATCCATGATCAAATGAATTTGATTTTATCCTTGACTTGCACTAATTATCATTTTGTCCAAAGACATTGCATGTGTAACAATAGCCTTGAAAGGATTTAATTCTTCTATTTGTATCAAATCTATTCATCATCATTTGGATTTTGCATTCGGTAGCTCTATGTCCAAACTTATTGCAAACATAACATTTTATAGCAAAGAATCTAACATTCTAACTCATTCTATTTTGGTTCATCCTTCTTCTACATTTTGTTTCTCTATGTCCAAATTTATTGCATGAGAAACAAAAGCTATTAAAAGATGAGTACCTTTGAGCGTTAGATTGTCGGATGGGAATCCTTCGGTAAACTTCCTTCAATTCTTGTTTTGATAAGTATTGCCTTGAAATTTCCTTTGGTTGTTCACTTTGTTGAAAACTAGATTAGTCTTTGACCTTTTTCCTTCTTCAAACCCTAAACTACCTTTATCCTTTGTAGGTTTCTAAGATGAAATCAACTCATCAAGCATTGTAGAACTTGTCTTGAACCTTTCTTCATGAGATTTTTCTTTTTCCAAATCAGTTCTTAGGGTTACTACTTCATGTTCAAGCTTATCACATTTTTCTGTCTTCTGATTGATAATCTATTTCAAGCATCTTTCCTCTGTCTCGCTTTGTTCAATTGAAAATTTTAGATTCTCTTCCATCCTTTTTCTTTCTTCAAGTTTCATTCTTAGATTCTCAGTAGTCTCCTTTGCTTCCTTTAGTTCCTGATTAACTTCTTTATGTTTCAACTTGAACTTCTAGATCCAATTCGTTAGTTTCTAAAAATATTCACCTACTTACTTGACATTTTCTTTTAGATCTTCATTTTTAGAATCTGAAGTATTTGTTCTTAATTCTTCATCCAAGTTGGATGCATTCACCATTTCGTTCAACCTGCCAAAATCCCATTAAAGTTGTTAAACTCAATCCAAAGGACCAAGCTCTGATACCAATTGTTGAACAGGACAACTAAGAGGGGGGGTGAATCATTTGTCACAAAACTAAATGCTTTAAACATTCACCATAACAAGATCTTGATACTGTTTAATTGATTAAACATTAAGTACAAAACTAAAAGTCATCACATAAACATAATAACACCAGATTTACGTGGAAAAACCAAAATGGGAAAAACTACGGTGATGATTAACTCACATTATAGAGAATATCAAAACCAATTACAAAAAGGCTCACTGCCTAAAATAAGGATTCATGATCCATGAGGCTACAATATGGAGATACAAAAGATGGATAATTGCCAGAATACAAGAGTTATGGCTCACTTC
>VDFB02097047.1:0-29345 GCA_007258455.2 Sequoia sempervirens
TAGTTCCAGTGATGCTCAATAAACAGACTTAATGCAATTCATCATTTTCACACTTTTCGCATCCACAACTTCACAATTACTACTTCTTCACTCCTCAATCTTCAAACCTGTCCAACATATATACTTGATCCATCCATAAGCATCAATTAGGTCGGCCTAATTAGATGCAATCCATGTTTATCAAAAATACCAATTATCGGCCTCAAGAATTCACAACAATAATTCAAAAATGCTCAACACGCTACATCATGTTGGCATAGACCTAAGATAGGTCGCACATATATCCGCATAACAAAAATTGATTCACCATATCACAAGTATTCATGAAGTCAACCATAAATAGACTTAATTGCAAAAATTAATCAACAGAATAATGTCGATACACCATATGAGCACCAGAGCACGAGAGATTTTGAACTTACATGCTTTCAATGCTCATAAACTGTTTCCCAAAATTGCAAGCAATAACTATCAACCGCGGAGGATTGCAAACCAAAATACAGGAGGGAGTAGCTTGTATACTGGTTCAAATACCTGACCAAAATACCGGATCAAGCACTAACTTAGTCTTGTAGTTGCAACTCATATAACATGGTGACATCAATGACAACACAAAGTTGTATAGTAGGCCATTCTTCTTCATTCTTCCAACATTTTTGATATTGAGATCTTGTAATTGGCATATGCAATATAGGACCTTATATAAAATAATTGTCTTTAAAGATTAGAAAGACACAAAGATATAATGAAAAAGACAATGTCTTGGGCTTAATTTTGAATGGTTATCTCCCCTTCAGTTTCAAGTGGAGACGGTGATCTCTAAACAATCAATCATGCAAGACACATTAAAAATCCTACTCAAGTGGGTATGGCCAATAATTTTTTACTAGGATTTACAAGCTCAATTAGGGGTATCCTCAAGATATACCACAAGGGTAAATGAGGCCTAATCCATAGATGAAAGGGAATAATGCCAAACTATCAAGAGGAGAGGGTAGCCCACTCTCCACCTTCACTTCTCTTAGGTATAAAGTTCTCCATGGCTTAACCTATATTGACAAGATTCCACTTCTAAGAGGTGTGTCTTTTGATTCACCTGCACTCTTTATACTCCACTAGAACACGAGATTTGAGTTTGTCCCCTAGGGTGATCACTTATATAGTCAGGCTCCCTAAAAAGAAAAATAGGATCACTTATTTCCGATCATCAAGATCACCGTTAGGTGTGAGAGGAGAGCATACATAAGTAGATCTTGGGGATTAAAAGACACCTGCTTATTTGAGAGCCCAAATCCAAATGTAAACGGCTAATTTTAGCCCAATTTCAATATGAGGAAGACACACCAAGAAATATTTGATTGAAGCAAAGTAAATAATGTAATTATTAAGCACTTTTCAAATTTAAAAGTGATAAGGTGATTAGAGTGAATGAACTTGGAGTCCAACACTAATTTTAAAATTCTAATTTGATGAAAAGCTCCAAATCCACTTTCCTTTGCAACCCTTCAATTTTTAATCTTTGCACACAAAAACCAATAAACAAGCCTAGAAAATAAAAGAAAGATCACTTATTTATTCAAGATCACTCCATGTTGCAAGAGGAGAGCATATGCAAGTAGATCTTGGAGACTAAAAGAAAATGGTTCATTTAGATCCCATATCAAAATGTGAATGGTAAATTTTAAGCCCCAATTTCAAATGTGTGAACATATGCAAAATAATATTAGTCTAAGGAAAACAATGGTAGAACCAATGGATTCCTTATGATTTTAGAAATGATAATAGAACTCTTTCAAAGATCATCAAGTAATTTTATAATGCATAAAATAGATGTTTAGAAAAAGATATGTTCATCACAAGGTTGCAATTTCATTTTTTTTATTTTCACCTAGTCAAACTAGATCTAATTATTTTGCAGTATTTTCAGTACCAAAATTAAAAATGCAAAGAATAAACCCCTAATAAAATCTTGAGAGATTTCCAAAAATGTAAAAATATCTGAAAAAATCCTTAATTTGTGCCCTAAAAAGTAGATTTATGGTGAAACTCTAATTTCCAAATATTTGATTTTTTGTCACAGTTTTGACCATAAAAATAAAAATAAAAAGAATAAACCCCTATTTAATTTTCGAGAGCTTTCCAAAAATATTAGTTTTTCTAATTTTTTAATTTGTAAATTTAAAACTAGATTTATGAAAAACCATAAAATGACAATAAATCACTAAATGTTGTTGATCTGAGTTTGATTTTTTAGTGTGGCCTCGTAAGATGATCCCCAACCTTCAATAAAAAAATTGTGGAAAAATTTCAAGCCATTTGAAAGATATGATAAAATATTTGAAAATTAGGTTGATGATCTAAACTCTAATTTTTTGGGGCATCTTGAGATCATTCACAACCATCATAAAATTTGTGTAGAAAAATTTGAAGCCTTCTAAAAGATGATAAAATATTTGAATATCCTAAGGTCTTCCCTTCAACCTACAAAAGTTAGCTCCAATTATTTTTGCATAAAAGAGCCAAAAACAAGCAAGATGGGGTTAGAAAAACCTTCAAAAATATATATCTAATAGCGATGTGGGTCTCACCAGGCATGCCAAAATGTGAATGATGAAAATGTGAATCACAAATCTCAACAATACAAAACTCTCACAATCATGCAATGAAGTTCAAGATCTTGGTTTAGAACATAGAATTTAGATAACAAGTAAAGTTGCCATAGCTAAGATATTGATTTGCTTCATTGTTGACTGCCCATCAAAGTAATAAAACTATGAAAGAACAATAATTATATGATGCAATGATAAAGATAAATGATACATATGCTTGATAAATGACTATTAAATGATTGAAAATTCTTTAAAATGCTTGATAATGCTTAATAATGTTTGATAGTGCTTGAATGCTTGATAATTCTTGATAATGCTTGAACACTTGCTTGATAGTGATATGAGTGCTAGAGAGATTTTGGATAAAAAGTGAGAGACATGAATGAAATGAAAGCTTCTTATTTATATATAATTTCATTTAAAAAAAAGATTTAAGTTAATTATAATTCAAGAGGAGAATAAATAAATTTAATTTAAAATATTTAATTTATTTAAATTTTTAAATTTATTTAAAAATAGGAGTGTTAGCTAATTAAATAATTTTTAAAAATTATTTAATTATAGAGGACCAAAGATGAATTTGAATTTAATTTTAGTTAATATTGGAGGGAAAATGATAATTGATGAATTAATTAAATAATTAAAAATTATTTTATTAATATAGATATTGATAAAAAGATTAAGATAATTAAACAAATAAAAATTATTTAATTATTATGGATGAAAAGAGAAAAATGTTAGCTTAATTAAATTAATATAGATAGAATATATGATAAGGATAATAATGAAATGAAAAGATGAAAATGCATTACCATTTTTAGGTGTCTACATGTATAATGATTCTTTCACAAAGATGGATCTTTTGAAATGAAGATTCTTAATGCATGTAATGGATGTACTCAATATATAAACCATGAAATTACAAGCAACAAATTTAAATATATAAGTGCAAAACTACAAACTTTATTAGGATGGAGTTGCACTTTATTGTAAAATCTATCAAATGGTGAAATTAGTGACCTTTTTATCTACCCAGTGCTCTCGCACATCTTTAGAAGTTCAATATACGTGATAATCCCATTTCCAATAGCCTCTAAACTCCCCTTCAACACCTCCACATTTTTTGTGTCAATACTACATTCAACACATCTAAAATGTAACCCCTATGACTACTTTTTTTTTCTTCCACTAAAGGATTTACATTACAACAATGAAGAAAAAAATCAACCTAACATTGGAGTAGAATACGAGAAAAAGGGAAAAATCAAACAATCAAAACTTGCAAGAGGTAAAAGTGCTCCTGTTTGTCTTAAAAGATTCCAAAATAAAAAAAGTTTACACAAAAATACAATAAAAAATACATTCTCTTCTTTGACAATGCTATACTAATAAAACATATTCCCATGCTACTACTTTCAGAGCTAGAATGTATTGGACCTTTATAGTAAGCAATTATGATGCCTACAAAGTTCCTAGTCACCATAGACTATGGGTAGTGATGACCTTCATAGTGGACAAGTCCTACTAGTCCATCAAGCAAATTACCTTCTTCCAAGAGTTGGAGGAGGTCATGGTTGGGTTGGTCTTGAAAGACACCCTCAAAGACCTCCACCACGATGACCATATGCAACTCTAGGTTAGGCCAAGGCCCCTCCTAGCCTTCAACCATGTCATTGACAAAAAAATCTCCTACTACTTATGAGAGATGGTCATCGTTTACCTTGTCAAGAACCCCATTCAATGCTCCTCCTTTGAAAAACTACTTATGCATTCCTTTTTCAAGCACACCAAGACCTCCAACTACCTTGTTACACTTTTGAGTTGCTAAGCACCAACATGATTTTCATTTCAATATTTCCAAATAGATATTCTTTCTTTGAGTGGTACCCTAAATTTACGTTAAGGTGGAGGAGGAGATAATAATTGTCTTAGCATATTGTTAAAATTATACACATTAAGTAAATGAAGACATATATAAGATAAATAAAATATTCAAGAGAAACATTTTTTTGGCCATATTTGAGCAATACCATTTCTCCATTTTATGTTTGTATTGATTAAGAATTTTTCTTGTTTCAATAAAATAGTTTTTTTTTTGTATTGAAAGAATGCAAAAAATTTACAGAGAAGGAGAATGTGTTGTGAAGAAAGACAATAACAATAACATAGCGAGCTGTCAAAGCAAAAGAACAAGCCCCCAAACAGTTAGCTCATAGCTCGAACCAAGATATACATCCAACCAAAAGTCCACTAACATGGCTTCCAATAAAATAGTTGACACTTTAACTATGCAAATTCCTTCATTTATTCCAACAGTTACAAATGTCCTAGCAATAATAAATTAAATTAAATTAAAATACTAAATCCACATATTTAAATGATATATTTTTACGTTTGTTTTTCAATTTTCTTTTTGTACGACCAAAATATTTTTAGTTTATGTAAAATAAAAGACCATTTTTGTACTACTAAAATTTTTGTACTACCAATTTCTTAGAAACCCAAAAAAAACAATGTAATAATAACCTGTCAACCAAATTAAAGGCTTATAAATCAAGATCTTGGTGGCAGATATAGTGGGGTAATGATAGGTGCCCATAGCACTATAAGACTCTCCCTGACCATCTTCTATTGTATTATTATCCAATTCTTGAATCTTGAAGCAGAAAAATCCATCATTCCAGAAGGAAAATCTAGATCGATCATAACAAATTTTGTACTCACTGTTTTTGAAGAATATTGTGGGCAGCCAAAAAGTGTTGAGGGTCTTCCATTGTCTACTTGAGTTGACATTGTAAGAAATGTTGACAAAGACCCACCAAGTCCATTAATATCTGTGGTTTAAAATGTATTCAACCAATATCAATTAGAATATACTTACAAATATTCATACATGACACTGTTCTTCCCTGTCTCCTGACATAAGATTGAAGGAATAACTTTACTTATATTTTACTGTTATTGTTTAATTCTTTTGGTATTAGTTGAATACATGGACTGTATACAGACCATAACCTTTTGCAGGGCATTTTCCACTATCTGTTCTGCCTGCAGGTTGCTACATGACATTTTTACTCAGTGGTCAGTATGATTGTGATTACTGCTCATTGTGTGGAGACATAAAATCATCAGAGATAGATTTGCTTAGCTTTTGGTATGCATAGTACATGTTTAATTTGTCTCTTTGTGTTTTGTTCTTATCTCTCCTTCTCTGAAGATTCCTTCACACAAACCTTCAAGTTGCATGGTCTAAATAATCTTTGATTGATGGGAAAGGAAACGCCAAAACAAAGACAGCAGTAGCAGAAATTTGGATTATGTGCAGAGGAAAAAGTTCAAAGATTCATGATATATACAAAATAATTTAAGTTAGAAAGAGGTAAATTAGGGTAAGGTGATGGGAAACATTATCTAATCACTTTTAATGAAGGGTCATGAATCCAACTTTTAGTCGCCTCTGTGCTCTTGATGATCATATGCTTGAAGAAAAATGAGCTGCTTGAGAGGAGTAAATATGACTGAAGAACTAAATCCGGGATGGCATGGGGACCAGGAAGTCAAATTATTGATAAGACTGATCATTATACAAGGTTTGTCACCATTAAATGAATAAGGACACATTTACACTACAGACATTACCAAAAAAATTGGTAAAGAATATTCTTCCAC
Source organism: Sequoia sempervirens (assembly GCA_007258455.2). Classification (NCBI taxonomy): domain Eukaryota; kingdom Viridiplantae; phylum Streptophyta; class Pinopsida; order Cupressales; family Cupressaceae; genus Sequoia; species Sequoia sempervirens. The sequence continues at coordinate 6,279 of VDFB02097047.1, forward strand.
CCAACAACCAACATTATAGCAAGCCACAATCGCATATAGTTCTTGTGTAAAATTAGCCACAACCAAGGCTTTAATTTTTTTTTTAATTATTATCTTGAAATTTTTAAGTATTGTAGAAGAGTATATTTTATTTAACATCATTTTTTTTTTATGTGTGTTTATGTTTTAAGGGGTATTTTCAAATTAATTAGTTTATATATATATATTTATGTTTTTGAGTAGTCTTCAATTTTAAAATGCATTGAGTAATGTGTTTAAGAATGTACATTTAAAATCATCGGGTTGGTTCATTTTAATAAGTGAATATCAAGAAAGTGTCTAATAAACAATTAAAACAATGCATTCACATATCAACATAAGGGACTTGCAATTCAGATATAGGCTATTATGTCTACATGATAATTTGGCAGTCATGTTTTATTTTGTTAAATTAATCTAGGGGCCTGGCTACTTGCAAAGAAGTCAATCATTCTTCTCTTTTGTTAATGCAAATCCTATCAATGCTTCTTAGCACCACCTAATTTTTCAAGTACACAGATATCATCAAAAGAAACATATTTTGCAAGTTCGAAAAGGTCTACTTATTCTCAAGATGATTTCACACCATTAGGATACAAGTATGCCATTTACGACAAATTTACATGATAATTTTGGCCTCTAAATACAAAATATATGATGTTTGTAAGTTTCTCATTGACTTAGGCATTCTACATCCCTCTCCAATGTAATTTCAACAAATTTGTCTGATTTATGGTGATTTAAATATACTAGGTTGATAAGACTTATTGGAATCCTATTAGAGTCTGATTTCTAAAAAGGTAAAGTTTATAAGAGAGAATTTTAAGATACACCAATATGACACCAAGTCTAAATAGTGATATTGATTTTTTTAGTTCTTTTTGTTGAGAATAGAGTTTCTTAATTCATAAAAATAATATTTTGATAGTTCTAAGGCTTAAACTCGTGACCTCTAGACAATTCCAATTCCTTGCTATATGGTTTTTTATCAATTCCTCTATGAAAGCCTCCTTGTCTAATATGTTACAAATAATGGATATAACATTTTTATTGTAAGTTAAAAAATCAAAGGGATAGCATAACCAAATATTCCAACTCCTATATTTGCCATGAATTTATGCATAATAACATAACTAAATATTTTTCACTCTCCTTTTAGATATTCACTAATAGATTCCTATATAATCTTATACAAATTTGACTACATTTATTAGTAAATATGTATTTTAAAACTTTATCATTTAATATTCAAAATTTAATAAAATATTTATTATACTATTGTTCTTAGTCTAACATCATGAAGTTCTAACACTTCACAACCTTTTCAAGTTCATATACAAAGCTTCCTATTGACCAAGGATTTGATAACACCCATCAACAGGTGGGTAAAGTCAAAAGATCACTCTACCTCTCCTAAAAAGAAGATCTCAAAATAAATAAAACTACTCCATAGTCTATGTTACCAAGTCATGAAAATATAAGAAAAAAGTCGTGATCTATGTAGTTATCCCCAATTATGCCAGCCTTTGGTGAGATCTTAACTAATTACTTGAGTAGAAATTAAACTTGTGGTCTAGAAACAAAGAGATCTAATTGCATGCAAGATGAAATAATTAAATCCCAAATTTATAATAATTTAAACATTTGACACACATTTGGAAATGGAATTAATTTTCATGAATTTGATTTATGTTTATTTTTTATTATTATTAATTTTTATTTATAATTTTATTTTATTTCAATAAAGGGAAAAAGATCAAGGTTAGAGAAAATAAAATAAAATGGATATGTTTTATAACCATACTAGTCAAGAAATTTATCAAGAAGAATCATAAATTAACTTTGTTCAATTAGCATTACACACAATCATTAACACAAAGAAATGAAAGGAAATCTACTAAATTACTATAACCCACATGAAATTTTCATGCATCACATCACAAAATTAAATGCACGGATAGCAAATATTTCATGTAAAATTCATTTGACTTCCATATTTCTTAGTGAGTTTCAAGATAGGAGTGTTCCAACATAACCCAATTTGGAAAACTTGCAACTACAAAACTAGATACTTATACACTACCTTCATCTAGCTTTCACTATTAAACTTGCAACAAATTTATAAGTACCAAGTTTCCAACCCCTTACAATGCTTTTGAATTGTACTTTTATACCCAACCTAGGAACACAAAGCTAAAATTCTTAGAGCTAGTAAGATTGGATCCTAAATTAATCCTTGGGAAAATTTACAAGTTATAATTTTAACAGTTAGTTTGTTTTGGTGAATAGCATCTATACATTTATGAAATAGTGTTAAAAATATATTTTTTTAAATATGGGTGGAAAAAGTCACACCAATAGTTCAAACAGGGCTATAAATTTGAGCACAAAAAATTAAACATAAAAATAAGAAATAACTACCAAGTGTTGAGAGTTAAGGTAGATGGAGGAGGAGGAGGATCACATTCATCTAGTTTACCCCGTAAAATAGCGGGATCTAAAGAAACAATATGTTGCAAGTATGTGTAGTTGGTGTTGTTGTTGATGTCAACAAGCTTTGTGAGCAAGAGATTGTTGGAAGGGTGTGAGCAGTTGGTATTGAGTTGATGTCGTATCTGATGATGCTTTGATTAGTTGCATTATGTTGTCATTAGTAAGCTATTGGTGTGAACCTCTAGTGTTGCTTTAATAAGCTTCAGTCTATGGATGTATGGTTGAGTTGCTATGTTGCAGTTGGCTTGGTGGTGATGAGGGAGTGTTGAAGATATTGAGGATGTGTGACCGGTGCTTAGTTTCCAAGTGTTTTTGAGAAAATTTGAATAAAAAGAGGAAATAGTGTTTTGCAATGGTGTCTTGTGTTGTAGAGTAGCGTTCTAGTTTCGCTCTGCATTTCTTCTATGTTGAAGATCTACTTGTGTGGTTTGCATATGTTGATCAAAGGTGTTCAGAGGTGTTGCATCTAGAATTTGGTGTGCTAGATCAATGTACAAAGGAAAGTGCTTCAGAAGCAAGTGCTAATACTGAAGGCACTTTGGCATCTGCTTTTCATGCTAGACAGAAGAAGAACTATTGAATCATTGATAGTGGATGCTCTAATCATATGACTGGTGACAAGAGTAAGTTTGTTAAACTTGAAAAATATGGAGGACTGGTTAGGTTTGGTGATGATACATCTGTTAAGATTTATGGAAAAGGTTCAATCGGTTTTGATGGCAAGCATAACACTGATGATGTTCTTTATGTTAAGGGTTTAAGACATAATCTCTTGATTGTTGGACAAATGTGTGGCAAAGGATACAATCTTATGTTTCAGGATGATGGTTGTGAGATCAGAAAAGGATCTAGAACTGTGGTTGTTGCTGGAAGGACATGTGGAAATGTCTATCAACTCAAAGGTGTTGATGGTTAAATTGTTTCATGACTCAGATCAATGAGAGTTGGTATGGCATAGAAGAATGTGTCACATCAATTTTGATAGCCTAGTGAGAATAAGTTTAGTTCAAGTTGTTTGAGATCTACCAAAGATTACAAAGTCTATCAATGTTGTAAGGAATGTCAAGTTGGAAAGCAAGCAAGAAGAAGTTTCAAAGTCAAGGAACAATCTTCTACCAAATTGTTGGAATTGGTGCATACAAATCTTTGTGGTCCTACCAAAGTAAGAAGTCTTCAAGGTGACATGTACTTCATGCTATTAATTGATGATTATTCTAGAATGACATGGGTTACTTTTCTCAAATAAAACTCAGAAGCTCTAGATAAGTTTAAAGCATTCAAAGTTATGGTTGAGAATGAAATGGATATGAAAATCAAATGTTTGAGGTATGAAAGAGGTGGAGAGTTCACCTCCAATGAGTTCAATATCTTTTGTGAGAATCATGGAATAAAGAGGCATTTATCTACCCCTAGGATGCCTCAGTAGAATGGAGTGGTTGAAAGAAAGAATAGGATTGTTCAAGAAGCTACAAGGACAATGATAAAAAAATCAAATCTATTGAAAGTCTACTAGAGAGAAGCAATCCATATTGTTGTTTACATACTTAATAGAGTGCAAGCAAGAAAAAACAACACAAAGACTCCCTATGAGCTATGATATGGAAGGATTCATGTTGTGAAGCAAATTCTATATAAGAAGAGATGAAGAAAACTCGGGAAATTTTGATGCAAGATTTGATGAAGGTAGCTTCCTTGGATATTCTACTAGAAGTAAAGCTTATTGGTGCTACAACAAGAGGCTAAGAAAGATTGTTGAGAGTGCAAGTGCCAAAGTGGATGAAGACCTACAAAAGAATTCGGTGGAGATAGATGGATATGAATTAGATGAGTCTTCTTGTAGAGAAGAAGAAAAAGCTAAGGAAAAAGAAGTACAGATTGAAGAGGAAGAAGCTCTGGAAAGGATTCGTAAAACTCATAAGTATGTGCAGAAGAATCATTCTGAAGAACAGATCATTGGTGATAAGAGAAAAGGTGTATTGACAAGAAGGAAAGTTGTTGAAGAACAAGTAAATCTATGTTTACTTTCTAAAGTTGAACCAAAAACAATGATTGAAGCATGCAAGGATGAGTATTGGATCAAGGCTATGGAAGAACTAATATAGATAGAGAAGAATCCAATTTGGGAACTTGTCCCAAGACCACCAAAACAAGAATGTGATTGGAACTATGTGGGTATTCCGGAACAAATTAAATGAGAGTGGAGAAGTGGTAAGAAACAAGGCAAGGCTTGTGTGTAAAGGCTACTCACAAGTAGAGGGAATAGACTTTAAGGAGACATTTGCTCTGGTAGCAAGAATGGAAGCTATCAGGATGTTTTTGGCTTTTGTAGCACATAAGGATTTCAAAGTATATCAAATGGGCGTGAAGTCTGCTTTCTTGAATGGTGAATTGTAAGAAGTATACATAGAACAACTAGAAGGATTTTAGTTATTAGATAAACTAGATATGGTCTACAGATTGAAGAAGGCATTATATGGATTCAAGCAAGCTCCTAGAGCTTGGTATGTAAAACTAGACAGGTACTTGCTACAACAAGGATTCAATAAAGGTACTGTAGATAGCAATCTTTACTTCAATGTTGAAAAAGATCAAATCATGATTGTGGTTGTGTATGTTGATGACATAATTTTTGGAGGAAATGGAGTTATGTGTAAGAAATTTGCAGAAGAGATGCAGAAAGAATTTGAAATGTCAATGTTTAGGAAGATGAATTTCTTCTTTGGGCTACAAATCAATCAGACAGGTAAAGGTATTTTCATTTCACAATCAAAGTATGTCAAGGAAATGTTGAAGAAGTTTGGAATGAAAGATCATAAACCAGTATGTATCCCTACGGTTACTGATTGCAAGCTGAGCAAGAATGATGAATCTCCTAAGTCTAATCAAAGCAAGTATAGATCAATGATTGGAGGACTATTATATCTAACTGCTACTAGACCGGATATCATACATGCAGTCTATCTTGTGGCTAGATTTCAAGAAGAACCTAGAGTCACATGTTGCAGTAGTGAAGAGGATATTCAGATACTTGAAATGCACTCCAGATCATGGCTTGTGGTATCCAAAGGATACTAACTTTACTCTGAGTGCTTACATAGATGCAGATTGGGTTGGTTGTGTAGATGATAGGAAAAGTATAAGTGGTGGTGCATTCTTTCTTGGATGCAAATTGGTGTCATGGCTAAGCAAGAAACATGATTCAGTGTATTTGTCTACTATAGAGGCACAATACATTGCAACAATATTTTGCTACACACAAGTGTTGTGGATGAAGCAAACATTAAGGGATACCAGAGTGGTATATGATGAACCAATTTCTATTTTTTGTGATACTACAAGTGTTATCAATATTTCAAAGAATTCAATAATGCATTCAAGGACAAAGCATATCTCAATCTGGTATCACTTTTTGAGAGAGAAGTTTGTAGAGAATGAAGTGAAGCTTGAATATGTGCCTACAAAGAAACATGTTGCTGATATATTTACTAAGCCTTCTACTCACTGCATCTAGGATTCATAGGCATTAAAGCTCGCACTCGGATCACCACACTTGATCACTTCTACATCTTTCGCATCACACACACTCTTCACTTAATCCACACAACTCGCCTTGTGTTTATACCATCCTTGACCTAAAACAACCTCAATTAGGTCGCCCTTAAGGAAATGTATGCACCTCAACTGTGCAACATCAAATAGGTCGGCATCAAACACTTCCACAGTATAAAGAAGTGAAGGCAGACCACGCCACAACTTAACTAGGACCCAAATCTATACTGACACGCTTCTCAACACTTCCACAAACAACAATTATCCTCTATAATTAGTGCTAGCACGCCAGATTGACCAAGCCTACACCAACACTAACAAGCAACTCCAAACACACCTCTCTAGGTTCGGAAACATCTCACGAACCACACAGCAACATTTTACATCTCAGAATATTCCACATTACAAGAATATTCACCACTACTACTGCAACCACCTAAAACTTAAAAACACCTTCATTTTGTGCAATCAAACACACTAGCATAAACACCCAACACACCAAAGAACCTTGTGGAGCACCACAACACTTGAAACTTCAAGGGAAGGTAGATACAGTCAGTATAAGCACGTTCTTAGATCTGCAAGCCAAGAACCTTTACTGCAAAAATGCGGAGCAATATTATTTCTCCTAGACACCTTATTTTACCAGATAGACATACTGTCAAACACATCTTCCATTGTCGAACGATCCATAACCTAAAACTCTAGATATATAACCTCTAAACACCTCTGATCATCACGTCCAAACCGCATGGGAATATCTTCAACTATGAAGAAATGTGGAGCGGAACACTAAACACCACCCTGTCACATTGAACTCTTTTATTCAAATTTTCTTGAAAGCACTTAGAAACCAAGTGAACTGTAATATCCCCTTTTTAGCCCTATGCTTTTTAGTGGCCCACAACCTATTTCCGGAGTCCCATAGGTTGCTCAGAAACAATTTTTAGGGTTTCCAAGATTCTTAGAGGTTTCTCATCGATTTTTTAGGGGTTTGTTGTTGGAGTTTGCCAAAAGGATTTCTAGATCTTTCTAGGTTTCTTCAAAACCTTAGTGGACGATTATTGCTATTTTTAGTAATGTCTATTTTTAATACTTACTATTTTTAGTAAGTCACGACGGTTACCCGAAATGTGCTCATTTTTAGTTTGGAGTCACTATTTTTAACAATATGCTATTTTTAGTAAGTGTTATTCCTGGCAGGGTTTGGTAGCAATTCAGAGCAAGGTTTCAAGTTTTAGTAGTGGTGGCAGTTGCAGTGTTTGATATCTTGGTATTTTCAATAGTGGCTTCTCCAACATTCATGGAGTTCGAAAATGGAAGGTTTGCAACTTAAGTTAATATTATAATGTCAAGTGGCCCCCTTGGACCCCACGCCTAGCTTGATGACTTAAGTTAATTTTATAAGAAAATATTATGCAAAGCTAAAGTGGACGCCTAATTGAGGACTTAAAGCAATTTAAATGATAAATTTATGCATATCAAGGATGGATGCCTAAGTATGAGAGTTAAGTGATTTTTAATTGAATTTTATATTGCTCCAAAAGGTGGCATCCCTTTGTGGAGGAAAAACTTTTCAAACTTTTGGGTCTTGGAGCCTATTTATATGCCCTCTCTTGCTCTCATTCGGTTATGCAATTTGGAGATAAAGTTATGATGTCGAATTGGAACAAGAGTCTTTTTTCCAGAATCTTTGGAGGACGAAAACCCTCTTTAAGTTGTTGGTTTCAAATTTGAAAGATAATCCCTAGCTAGTGGAGTGTGATTACATTCAATAATTACCATTGGAGCTTAACGATGATGGTTTTTTTCAGTTTTGATTACTTATGATGAATTCTAGCTATGTTTTAGTATGATAACTATTTGTGCAAAGATTTAGGTGCATTTTGGAAGTGATTTCTTGGAGTTTTGAATTGCTGGTTGCATTTTCCAAACCCTTGGTTCTAGCATTGTTTTGCTCACGCTAATTTGAGGAGTGGATAACTTTTTGTGGGTGTTGACTTCTTGGCTCTTCTATCTTAGGGCGCCCCTTCTTGCAAAGTTTGGCATTTTATGATGGAAAAATGGTTTTTTCTTTGCTGGTCACCCCTCTTGGGAGGTCGTACAACTTGGATTGAGGATGTTTTAGCATGTGACTTTGCTTATTAGATTTGTTGGTGGGTGTTAACTATCTTTTCTTGGATGCCCAGCCTTGTTTAGACATTTGCAAGTGATTTGAAGTGATTCTACGGAGTTTGGGCGAAGTTATGTTCATTTTACTATTGTTGGTTGATGCAATCAACTTGTTGTACATGCATATCAGACTGTTGTTCTGGGTATCAAACTTGTAGCAGTAGCTTGTTAGTTCTTCCATTGACCTCTGGTGGATCAATCTTGAGGTATACTTGTTCTAGTTTGAAGGGTGTTCTTATTCTTCATTGTAGCATCTTGGGAGGGTGTTCTACTTCATATTTTTGTCATTCACCTCTCATAACAACAATATCTAATGGACGGATATGATTATGTTGAGCTCATTATAACACCATCAGTAGTACCATTGGTGAATGCTCTTGTATTAGCTTTGATACTTACCCCACTAAATAAGTGGTTGCTGTTGTTGAAAAGTGATCGACCCTTTTGCTTTATGTACTTCTCACTCCCGTTGAATAAGTGGACGAGTTTTCTATATTTCCTTTCTTGTTACCCGTTGAAAAGTAGAAGTGGCTAGCTTTTCCGCCAAGTGCATTACTTTCCTTGTTGCCCGTTGAAAAGTGTTGGTGGTCGGATTTCCGCCAAGTGCATTTCTTGTTTACTATCATGCACTTGTTATTTAATACTCACCCCATTGAAGAAGTGGCAGTTTAGAGAAGTTAAATATTGTAAGCCAACCACTGTATGCTCTCACCTTGCCCACATCGAGATTTGGGTGATCAACAAGTGGGAGACTGCTTTACAGTTGCTTATCTTTGGATTTCATCTAACGTTGATGGGTGCAAATTTGTGGAAAAAATAAGGGTGGGTTATTTCATGAACCAATTTCATCAGCAACATTACTTATCACATACATCAATGACAACATTGATGGTAGCACCACAACATAGTGCAACGCTCTCCAACATCGACAATCTCCCCCAACACAAGTCGGACCAACAACCTCTGCAACTATATTGAACTAAGACATCAATGACAACACCAGCAACATTGTGTTGACATCAATACCAACAACTCCAGGCATCATTAACACGAGCAGCATTCCAATCACTCTCTTCATACAAGGGGTTGACATCAATGACAACACTCAAGCAATTCACAAACAACTCAAGCTTCCAACAATACCACTTTATTTAGTGTTCTATCAACATACAACGGTTTTAGAAACCATGCATATATATGCAAGTAATTATGACTTTAGTAATTATACAATTTAGTAAAAGCAATTACAAAACTATTACCTATAGTAAGTCCTTTAGGAAATTTTTGGAACTTTAAAAATAGTTTGACTTAAACAAAGATATGCATAGACCTCTTGCAAGAGAGCTTCAACTTTCAAAACAAACGAAAATTGTCTCACAATTTTAAAATCCGGACTCGTTCTATGAGTCATGAAATGGATGTCAATAATGTGTGGTGAACATGATGTCTACAAATTCTCAATAAGCCCATTTTGTGACCCTACATGACTGATGCCCTATTTGCATCAACCCAAACCAACTTCCTTGCAATCACCAAATCATCTAGGATTCTAATCTCCTCCATATTTATTGAGGTCTTTTAGGCTCCCTAGATATAGCTCATTCAAAAAAATTCCCTTGCAATCACTAAATCATCTAGGATTCCAATAATGTTGTCCTTTAGACTCCCTAGATATAGCTCATTTAAATTTTTCTTTATAGCACATTCCACTCTTAAAGACAATGTTTGGAATTATCGAGTATAGTCCTTGACTATTCCTATTTGCCTTAATTTGGTGATTTAGCTTATGTAGCTATCCATAAGACTATTGTCATAATGCGTCATGAGTTCCACTTGGAAAATAGACCATGTGACAACAAATCTCTTATTTTTCTTCACATCACATAGCCATTGAGACCAAATAAATTGATCCAATTCCAAATGTAATGATGCCATTACAACTTTGTGTTGATTGGAATATAATGAAGCTCAAAGAATTGCTCCATTTGGCATAGCCAATCCATTTGATCCTTGTCAAAAGGTATGCATATCCATCTTTACCATGAATTTCCTAGAGCTGCCCATAGAAGTATTTGGCTGATGGTCCTACTTTAGACTATAGTAAAACCAAGAATCTTCATGTCATGTAGAAAACATATTTGTTTCCCAAGTCTTGTTATGTGCATCCACCTATAGGGAGTCCATAAAACTCTTGAGAGAAATTATTTGTTTTAATAATTCCACAAGATCTCTTCTAGCAAATCCTTTTATCTACTCCTTCAATGCCAAAATATCCTCCTTAAACTTGGTGGTTTTTTCCTTTGTAATAGCTTCAACCTCTATGTGATATATCTCCTTTAATAGTGGATCCTCCTTGCAAAGAGTATTTTAAAGTGTGATTGAATTTCTTCACTTGCCTCTTGTTGAATCCCTAGCCATGATGCCATGAAAATAATTTTCACAATAACTTGTAACTAAATTCCTTCCCTTGTAGTTAAATTCTTTAGTTAGACACTCGTATCCACCTTGTGTGGTGTAGCAAGTCAAGGCAATGGTAGATGATTCTCCTCTCATGTCTCTCTAATTTGAGGATCTAGATAATGATGTGTCCTAGACTATTGTCCAAAGGAGACAGAGAGATCTTCCTAAACATGTATATGTTTCTAATACACATGTTTTGAGTGTTCCATCTGTTAGGCGAAGGCCTAGTGTGGTTTAGGTGGTTTCTTCTTGAGTCGTTTTTGGGTTGGCTTTTGTGTTGGGTAGCTATTGTATTGGGGTAACTTGGCTACAATTGTGCTAGTGTCATGTTTTTTTGTAAAGAGTTTAGAGGCCCCTTCAAAACCTATTTTACCCATATAATCAAAAACTCAATTCCTTCACTTGCTTCTTGTTGAAGCCCCAACCATAATGTTGCCAAAATAATTTTCATAACAACTTATTCAAAACAAATGAAAATAATGTAAAATTGTACTATAACTTATATAGGTGAATTGGTCAAAACCTTAATTTTACAATAACCCCTTCAATAGGAAAAGAAATCACAACATGATAATTAACTACTAATCACTACTTATAGAATCCCTTTCTCTTAAACCTTGGTTTCCTGCCTTCAACACACTTACAAAATCCTTAAGTCTTCTACCTATTTGGGTTGGACTTTCCAATTTTCCTCTCCAGTTTTGGGAAGTGTCTTGTTTTGAATATATCAACAATACTCTTGGTTGGTTTTACAAGATGTTACAACGATAAACTATGCCCATACTACTTATGTGCGCATTCCCGTAGACATTGAAACCTCTAAGGATCTACTTGGGGCTATTGCCGTACTTGTTGGGGACAAACCATGGACTCTGACACTCAATTATGAGGATCTCCCCTTTCGCTACAAGAGATGTTTTACCATAAGACACCTAACTTCGATTTTCCCTAGCTCTCACTACAAGAAAGCTGGTGCGACTTGGTGGAAAAATGCCTACAATGAGCATTCAACAGTTGGGGATTTTCAAATTCTAAGGAGGAGGCACTAGAGGAGGACTTATCCCCAAGGGCCATGATAACTATTGAGACTCTTGATGAGTTATCTTCCATGGGCCCCTTGGCCATTCCACCTTTGGACTCTTTGTTGCCAAGGGTCAAATCTAGGGATCATATGTCTTTGGATGCTTCAATAAAGTTGATAGCTCTTGTTTCATCGCCTACGGGGGCAATGAAAGATAGCCCTCCCCTCTCCCCTCGATGAGTCTTTGGAGGATGATATTCCATGGAAGATTGTCCAAAGAAGGAAATGTGGTCGTCCTAAACATGCTTGTGCCTTCCACACCCAAGTTTTGGGTGCTCAAATTGTTAGGAAGAGTCCAGGGGTAGCTTAGTTGGCCATCCTTATTTGTTTTGTTGGTAGCTTGGGTTCAAATGGATGTGTCGTTGATTGTGTTTGGTGTGTGATAGCTTGGTTGTTGTTTCGTGGTAACCTATCTTTTTTGGCTACTTTTTTGTTGGTCTTTGACTGTGTGTTGGATATCTCTTGTTGTAAAGGGTTTCAAGGCCCCTCCAAAACCTATTTTACTCCCAATCAAAAACTACTAATCACTACTTCCTATATATAGGCACCATTAGGTATTATTAGTACTCTAATCCCAATGACACCAACTTAGCATACCAAATTTATACTTAAGAATTCATAAATGACTCGGTCAACGATTATGTGAGCCCTAGTGAATTATCATATATCTAAATATAATCAATAGTTTAAGGGCATAGCAAACATGAAATCTGCCAAGATTGACTTTTCAATTAAAAACATTTTGTTCTAACATATGACAAGCAAATTCAACAATTAGCTTGGTAAATTGCAAATGCATTTGCTATAGCCATATATTGTTGAAGAGGCACAACGCTAAGGTCGTTTGTTACCAAGGCAATCCACTACAAACTATTTCCAACAGAAGCAGGCTAAAATTATACTATAAATGCTTTTCAAAACTTATTCACTTTGCTATTAAATAATTGTACAATTATATTTTTTTATTTCAATGGTCAAAAGCTAGTTAGAAAATAAGAATTCTTAATTTGGAAATTGTTTGCATGATAATAAGTTGACAAAAATATTTTGAATTAGCATTTTCAAGAAGATGACAGCAATTCCGAAAGATGATTAGGGCTCACCAGTTCAAATTCTTCGAATAACGGTGATGAACTTCCTCTTTCTGCACAATCCACAAAAAAAAATATCCTATTGTTGGTTTCAAACATGAATGCACATGATTCCCCAAAAATCAGCACCGAAGTAGAGGGAAAGGAAAAGTAAAAGGTTTTAATGCAGAGTTAGCAGAAGCAGAGATTTATACAAGTGGATAGTTAAAGTTGTAGTATTCAAGTTCAATTATAAAGAGAGACAAAGACATTCTGCCTCTTCAACTGTTGAACAAACCCCTCCATACATAGAACCTCAAGCAAATTCAGACAAGAACACAACTTTTATCATGGACTTGCATCTAGCTCCAACACAGATCAGACTCCAGGAGCAATCTGGGGGATCAGCCTATAGATTAAAGTATTCAATGTGTTGTGAGCAGAAGCAATTTAGCTGTAAACTGTAGACAACTAGAGTGCAAATATATTAGATTCATACACATATAGGAAGGAACATGGAAATAAGAACTAAATTAAAAGTTCAATGCATAGCAAAAATCTTTGATGTGCGATGTAAAACACTTGCAACAATTCTTTCAGGATAATATACATATTACATATATACAAAATAGGTGTTGAATAGATAAGAATAATAATAGATAAGATGAAACTGTTCATCTTCCAACAGTTATAAGAAAGTTAATGCCATTTTTAAAAGTTTACAACAGTGGTGTTGGCTAGTGTCAGCTCCAACTTGTTGCTAGAATTGAAAGTTGACACTGAGCTGAGAAATAGTGCAGAGATATGTAGCTGCTTTATACATACATACATACAAGTGTGTGCGTGCGCGTAACTCCACATATTCCTTAGAATTTTGATGACAGATGGAGTTCACCCAAAAAATGAGTAAAAAAATTTACAAGCAGATTCATCCCAAAAATTTAATCCATAAACAGCCAACACTAACTTATGGATCAGGTTTAGATTCATACCTACCGATTTCGTTTGCTGCAAAATCTTTAGGGCGTCTTCTTTCATCGCATGATATGCCTACAAAGTAACCATGGTTGTCTGGGAGATCACATCTCATTTGGAAATTTTGTCGAACAAATTGTCTGCATTCTCACTGCCTCAAACATATCTGCAATAACATTCACTTTAAAGACATGAAAAGAATCCACTTTGATTATTTCCTCATGAATTTCCATGCCATCTTTTACAGTTTCCAGAAGGCGGAGACTGGAAGAACAGTGGAAAAATATTGCATTGTTTTCAGTAAATGCTTTTGTCACAGCCTTGTTGATAAAGTTGGTTGCAGAAGAACAATCATCAACTGCTTGAACGCTCTTCACTAATTCAAAGAATCATGGTAGGGATGTGTCAAGTTGACCAAAGCACAAACTTCTCATCATGGCAATAAATTATCCTCCTGCTCCTATCCATCATTCACCACAAAACATGTATTGGGAACATACCCTGCAGATTTCATCTCACGAGCCAATTTTTCCAGTTGTGCATATATTTGCTCTGTTTGTGGGTGTGATTTGTCTCCAACCAAAAAGGTGTGTACTCGTTTATTTACTTCAATCCAACTGCACCCAGGTGTCTTTTTCACACCTTTGTCTCTCATCATTTTCCTGATCTTTGCAACATCACTCAACCTTCCAGCTGCAGCATACATGTTCACAAGAAGCACATACGGCGCAGAATTATTAGGATCCAACACAAAAAGGTGCTGTGCAGCACATTCTCCTAGTTCTATATGGTTATGTGTTCTACATGCACTAAGCAAACACTTCCATACAGTAGCATCAGGGGTTTTCGGCATTGTATCAATTAATTGTTTTGCTTCATCTACTCGTCCAGCACGACCAAGAAGATCAACCATGCAGCTGTAGTGTGTCATTCCAGGCTCTATGTGATAAATTTTATTCATGCAATCAAAGTATCGTTGACCTTCCTCTACTAGACCAGAATGGCAGCATGCAGCCAAAACACAGACTAAGGTAACACTGTCTGGATGCATGCCCAAAGACTCCATCAGTTCAAAGAGATGAAGAGCATCCTTGCCAAAGCCATGCATTCCATAACCTGCTATCATTGCTGTCCAAGAAGAAACATTTTTCTGGTGCATTTTATCAAAAACATCACGTGCCTGTCCTATGCTCCCGCATTTTGCATACATGTCAATGATAGCATTTGCAACAAAGATATCATTCTCGAATCCACGTCTAATTATTTCGTTATGGATTGCCATACCCTGGTCTAGAACAGCCAAATTAGCACACGCCGGAAGAACATTGGTAAAGGTCTTTGCAATAGGCTTCACTCCCACAAGCTTCATCTGTCGAAAAAGTTTCAGAGCATCCTCTTCCATTCTGTTCTGTGCACACCCTCCTATTATCACTGTCCAGGAGACAGTATCTTGCCTATGCATTTTGTCAAAAAGATCTCGTGCCTTCTCTATGTTCCCACATTTTGCATACATGTCTACAAGGGAGCTCTCCACAAATACGTCACATTGAAGTCCACTTTTGATAATCTCTTCATGGATCTCCACTCCTTGTTCCAGAGCTGCCAAGTTGGCACACACTGGCAAGATGCTGGCAAAAGTTTTCAAATTTGGCTTCGTACCTAGGGAGAATTTTAAGAAATCATAGATTTTTAAAGGTTTAGAAATCTTAGCCAGTCTATTGCAAATTGGGATTTTCAATGTTTTCAGCTTAAGGTTTTAACTTTTAAATGACATTAATCAAAAGAAACGGAATTGCCAAGGTTCGTCTGTGAAGCCAGAGGCATCCAAAGCCAGAAGCAGTAACTAAAACAGAATAAATTTATTGTTAAAAACTTAGCGTTCTAACAAGCAATACAAACCGTAGAACTGAAAATCTCTCCTTAAGTTTTTTATGGTGCTTAATCATTTTTTTCTTATGATACTTATATATTTACTATTAAAGAAAAAAATTACCGAAAGTAAGTGGAATTGTCCTTGTCAATTTCTCAATATCTTCAGAAAATTTTGAGAAAAACAGCCAATTTTAATTGATTTTCTCTGTATTAAACTGCACACATGCTTGTTTTAAGCGGTGTTTCACGTCACATGGGTTTACCCGTCCTTAGGAAGTGCGACATGAAACGTTACTAACCCAAATATATACTTGTAAATACAACTCGATACCAAAACACCAAACCTGGGTATTTGGTGAGAGAATTACAATTTGTTTTGGCTTGTATATGTAAATCCACACCACACCCGACCGGGATGCTTGGTAAGACACTTCCAATTCTTTTAACTTATAATCAAGGGGAGGTTTAGTTTATTACAGAAAATTCTATCAATTACTGTATACTGCAAAAAATCACAGATTTCCGAACGCACAATAAAAAAAATCCTAGTCATACCTGACGTCTTCATCTGCCGGAAAAGCTCCAGGGCTTCCTCACCCCACCCATTCTGTGCATAACCCGTAATCATGCTCGTCCAGGACACCACATCTCGTTTAGGCATTTGGTCAAACACATGGCGTGCAGCCTCCAAAATCCCGCATTTTGCATACATATCAATGAGCCCGTTCCCCACGAAAACATCAGACAAAAAACCACCTTCTACTACCTCGCCATGGATCTTTACACCCTCCTCAAGGTTCCTCGATTTCGCGCAAGCCACAAGAATGGCAGAAAAAGTATGCTGATCGGGTTTGAACCGTGCATCTTGCATCAGACGAAAGAGTGCCAATGCTTTCTCCGAAAACCCCAGCCTTGCATACGCTGTAATCATGATGTTCCACGAGCTCACCATTCGGGTGGGCATTTCGTCAAACACTTGGCATGCATCCTCCATTTTTCTGAACTTGACGTAGGCATCGATCAGTGTGTGCTGTAAATGTGTATCAGAGATAAAACCCGTTTGGTTTATGTGTGCATGGATTAATTTTGTCTCTGGAAAAGATTTCTTCGCAATGCAATCCTGCAAGAGGGATATGTAGCCAGAAGAATCCACAATTTGATGTGATAGATTTGTCTGTTTATAAGACTTATTTTCGTTGGCATTGTTTACCTTCGTTTCAAACTCACAGACTGTGACCGTGGCTCTTGTACAAGAAAAATTTGAACCGACGTTAAATATGATTAGCAGCTGCTTCTTTTTCTGTGACGGGTTTAAGAAGGGTTTTAACATTGCCATTGCTTGTTTCACGGATTTTTGACATAGCCGTCTGAGTAGGACAAGACAGAATATCAGACTCCAGGTATAAAAGACATCAGTTTCCAGACATCCATATTGGAGCGGCTGTTCTCCATACAAAATAGCGTGTCTAAGGCTGCGATCCCATTGAAGGGTTTTCCTCAAATATTTCAGTAGTGTTTTAAAAGTTTTTAGAAGTATCTGGTTTTATGGATATTTGTTATAGCATAATTTTTAAAATTCTCATGGACCCCGACTCCACAAAAATAGTTCCTAGAGCGGTTCCTTAAAACCCCTTCCTAAGATATCATGTGAATTCTAAAATAGAATGACATCTCATTTTACATATTCTCCACATAAAATAGCATGTGTGTCATAGTGACATAGTGATGGGATATGTGTACATGAAAATCAAAACATTCAAGAACAAGTTAAACAATATAACCTATTCTACTCACAATATATGTAAGACTCGGATTAAGTAAAAGAATTAGTCAACATTGATGAAGACAAATAAAAGCTCGCCAACACCAACTCCTATGGTGGTTGTGCTCAACGATGGTGATATGTGAGTTCTCTTATATGTAGTATGACATTGCATTTCATGGAGTCTTGAAAATGGCTTGGGATAGCATCCCATTTATAGATTTTTTACTACAAGATTAGGTAGTTAGGATTAAAAGTAGAGATCAAGTGCTCAAATTGGTTGAGACCCCTTGAGGGATGAAAGGGGGACAAGTGTTCTCACTTGGTTGGTGGATAGGGAAGAGCCCAAGATTAAACAGGAATCTATGGTCAAGAATCCCCTTAGAGAAAGTGGAGGGATGAAAAGAAAATGGGTACTTTGGAGAACCCTAAGGGGATGGGCAAGTCCTTTGTTCCATGTGACATTGCACCAAGGCTCATGTCACATGTACAAAAGGGCTATACCATGTATGCAAAAGTAATACTTGTGTACACAAGTGAAGATGTTCAAGATTTGAGAGAATTTGGCTAAAGTTAGTGTGTGCAAGGGATGGATTAGTGGGTGAAATAAGTATATCCCACTTATGAAAACTAGATGAAAAAATTAAATAAATAGGTATTATTTATTTAATTCTTGGAAAGGAGATAAGAGACTTAGGTAAATAAATATTTAGATTTACTTACCTAAGGTGGTCATTAGAAGAAGGATGATTAAATGATTTAAAGCTAGAAATGGGATTGGATAAATAGTGATTTTATTAATTAAATAGTAAAATATTATTTAATTAACAAGGGAATGAAAGGTGGATAATTAATTGAATAAATAAGTATTTATTCAATCAATTATAATTGAAATGGTGGGATAATTAACTAAAATGATGATATGTCAATTTTAGGTGTATATGTTTTGCCCCTCTTTAAAGTGGTGTTACAAAGTAGCATCGTTTCAAAGAAGAATAAAACTAGTTTGAAGAAAATGGTTAGAATAGGGAAAATGCCTAAATCATTTGAAGGGGCCCAGTGACTAGGAGAAAGGATGATTAAAAAATGATGACCCCCTCAAGAAGACATGTGGGTTCAAAGAATACAAGTGTGCTCTTGAAATGGATGAAAGCATGCAAGATAGATGGCATTAAAAAGGTTAGGGGATAGGAAATGAAATGGATGAAAGTGTAAGAGTCACACAAGGACTCAAGCTCCTAGAATCACCTACAAAACTAGAAATATATCCTTCCACAAAATAATGGAAAGAAAATAGATTGCTTGATTATGCATGCAATAATGGTACAATGATCAAATAGATCAATGCTTAAAGTACATGAGATGCATTGCTTATATAAGTAAGGGAGAAGATAGGATATCAAAAGAGTATGGAATATGTCACAAACATATTACTTGAGACACAAATAGATAAGCAACATATGTGTACCCTAAGTAAACTTAACCTAGTCATGTGAACATGACCTAAATAGGAACTAGTTAGATAATATACACTATTCACACCAACACCCCTCTTAAGTACAACCTAGGGAGGAACAAACAAATACATGAATACAAAGATGCATAGATGGGTCCTAGCTACAAGAATATTTTAGGTACCCATGTATAAAAGATCTCTCACAAATAGAGTAAAGGAGAAAAACGGTAGGAAAAGTCCCCTCTACAAAAGAGATAATGCAATAAAATAAAGGCATGCAATTTAAGGAAGGACTCAATATGATCCCCCAAAGACTACATCCATCACAAAAATACAATCAATAACCCCCTTATAAGAGAAAAAAAGTGAGACCATAGATCCCCCAATAATCAAGTAGCTATTATTGCCAATATTGAGATCCTGGAGATAGAAAATAGTTCATTGTCTACAAACAACATTCCTCCCCTAAGAAGAAGTTTAATGGCATATATAAGAGAAACACTCCAACACCAAAAATAAAGATGAGGTAAGTCCCATGATGGGTGTCTCTGAAAACTAATCAAGTGTCTCCATTTCAAAGCATGCAACAAAAAGATTAGGAGCAATCCTAATAAAAGAAGATGACAAGTTAGGACTATTTGAAAACTCATGAACAATAATCTCCAAAGAGAATGGTGATATGATAACTATAGTGTAATAACTATCATCAAAGAGGAAATGAATATCCTTAAATGTGTCCTCCAAAATTATAATATGAGATTCACAAATCAAATATGAAATACTTATCAAGTAGTCATGCCACAAAGTTGAATCTATATAATTATAATGGTCTTACTAAACTAAATTACTAGAAGCAATGGTAACATTGAAATCTCAAGAAACAAGAATGAGGGGAGTCTCATTCAATGATTTTTCACTAGGAATTAATGAAGGTGAAGAATTAGAAATTCTTTGTAGGATGAGAAGAATAATATGAAGAAATCTCATCATTATCATCATTTGAACATGCAAATCTCTCTAAAGAAGAAAAGTTTTGAATAATACCATATTCATATGGTATATTGTTTGAATCGTCAAGAGGTACAAGATAATTTGAAATAGGATCATTTGAGAATGGTTGAGTATCAAAATCTTCATGTATCTCCCAAATGGTGATCCAAAGAGCATGAGGACACTCAATATGATAAAGAGCACTCCAAGTGTTATCACCCATGTAGACCAATCACTTCTAAGACGTGATCATTTTCGGAATTTCACACAAAAATCCAAGCAAATTCTTTGTTGAGGAACACAACCATATAGATGTGACAAAAGATGAAGCCAATATCGATGCTTCAAAATACCACCTCTTCATTGTTTATAATTTCCCATTTTAAAGATGATTTGAGAAGAATGAAATACAAAACCCATAATGAACTAAGATAGTTCTCCAAATTACATAAACATGAATCTCTCAAATAAAAGTATGATCTCCCTAATATGATCAATGCTAAAATTGAAGCCCCCCAAAGCTCATTCAATCAATAATTCATCCATTAATATATATGATCTTTGACACTTTATAATTAATATGATTGCAACTACCACTTACCAAACCATAAAATTTGTCTTGATCTTAGTACATTCCAAATGTCAATTCTAGCCATATAAATGAAAGTATAATTTTTTTAGTCATATAAATGAAAGTATTTTTTTGATCAAGTAATATTAATCTAATAACATAACTAATCAATACATAAAAATTTATGCATTTGAAAAATATCATCAAAAAATATAATACATGAGTCCAAACAAAGCCCATGAATTTTCTAAAACAAGAGTTGCTTAGCAACATCTATGAGAATCTATAATTTTTGAAAAACTAGACAGTAAAATTTTAAACTATCTACACCACTATGAAGCTCATGAAATTATATCCCATATAAAAATAAATTGCTCACAAAAAAGAGCGTGGATGACTAAGAATGGATCCTACAAAGATCAAGTGTCAAAACCAAATCACCAATGAACAAGGGGGCAAGCTAGGAGGAAGAAGTGGTGATATTAGTTGATGTAGGATGACATCAAAGGATTCCTACATATAGAATATAAATCATATTTGACAGAATATGGTTGTTGATGCCAATAGAATCATTGGATTTATGAAAAACTATCCTATGTACTAGAAATGGCTATTTTATCCCAAAATCACCTTTCAACCATGGGAAACCACTTACAAGTCACAATGATGGTTTAGCATTTGGAATAAAAAAAAATTGGCAAGCTTGAAGTCATTGGTAAATGAGTCGCTTGTGGTAGTTGGTAGGGCCAGTTGCCTATGGGATCCATGCCATGTGGCCCCCTTGAAGATCACTCACAATACTCGTAGTACCTTGTACACCTACTATTAGCCTCATTTTAACCCTAGCCATTTAAAATTTTTGTGTTGAAATTGGCAATCACCATCATGTGTTCAACCCTCATTATGATGACTCATTCGATTCAAATTTCTTTAATCATTTCTAACATATGGTAAAAATGTATATCACCAAAAAGCAAATAAAAAATAGAGATATTAGAACACGGACATAGCAAATTACATGCTTCATCAATTTGGCTACATACATGGGAAAAGTAGGGTATTCATCTCTTTATTTATCACATCAATTAAAAAGACTTTTTTATCAAATTATTCAAATGTTTTAATCCCCAAAAATATATATAGAACTCATCAGGGTATATGAAGAGTCCAAAAAAAGGGGAGATGAAATATTTGACTATTGGACTTCACACTCTTGAAGAATCTACCACTTGAATTCCAAGCCATGCTACAATTATCCATGCACAAATATGTCACTCAATTTTCCAAAGTTATTGTCACATGTTTACTAGACCAAGAGAAGATATACATAACTCCAACTTCTCTTTTGAAATAACCTTAGTAAACACATCTACAAGATTGAGACTAGTATGAATCTTATCCAACTTTAGCTTACCATGTTCAAGGGCACTTTAAATAAAATGATATCAAAGCTTTATGTTCTTTGTTTGTGAATGAAAGATTGCATTTTTTTCTAAATGTATTATGCTTTTATTGTCATTGTACATCAAAAATTAATGTTGCCTACTTCCCAATTCAAACAATAATCATTGCAACCACAACATCTCTTTAGCTCCTTATGTGATTGCAATGTATTTTGCTCATGTAGTGGAAAGGGCCATCACCTTCTATAACCTGGAAACCCAACTGATTTTTTCCCTACAAGTATGAACACATACCAAGTGGTAGATCACCTTTTATCCAAGTCACCAACCATGTCAAAGTAAACATATCCTTACAATTGTGCATCTTCTCCTCTAAACCTTAATACATGATTTGATGTGCCCTTCAAATATATTAGAATCTATATTACATTTTTCTAATGATTTTTTTCATGGATTGTACTCATATACCTATTGACCACTTCCACTGCATGAGCAATGTTAGGTCTTCTATAGACTATTGCATATATAAGGCTCCCAATATAAAATGAGTAAAGTACCTTTTCCACATATTATTTTTATTATTTTGTCTTACGACACATCTTAAAAGATAATTTGAAGTGATCAACAAGAGGTGTGCTCACTACCTTAGCATCCTTCATACTAAACCTATTCAATACTTTTTCAATATATTTCTCCTATGACAATTTAATTTTGTTTTTATTCCTCTCATAATTTTAATTCTAAATATTTTCTTTGCAACACCCAAATCCTTCATTAATAATTTCTTAGCCAATTGTTGTTTTAAATTGCTAACTACAACCATTCTAGTTCCTATCACTAGCATATCATCAACATACAATAACAACAACAAAAATTCATCATTCTCCAAAGTCTTATAATACACACAATGGTCAAATTCACATCTAGGAAAAAAATTCCAAACCATAAATTAATCAAATTATAAATACAATTTCCTTGGAGCTTGTTTCAAACTCCATAAACTTCAATTAAGTTTGCAAACCAAATCCTCTTTACCTTGTTTTTCAAATCCTTGAAGTTTCTTCATTTACAATTATTCTTCCAAGTCACTTTATAGAAAGGTTGTCTTAACATCAAGTTGTTGCAATTCAAGGTCATACACAACTGCTAAACCCAAAATTGCTATAATAGAATTCATTTTCACAACTATTGAAAA
>VDFB02097048.1:0-12532 GCA_007258455.2 Sequoia sempervirens
TATATATATCATTGGTCTTATCTCCATCGACACCCCTCTCCCCCTCTAGTTATCTATTAGATTTCTTGTAAGTTATAAATATAATTTTATCTATTATATATGATCAATATATAATGCCGACAATATATATACACCAAATCCTTTTCCAACAAGGGCACTACCATGGGATCTAGTGGTAGTCATCTTGTTAGAAATGGCAGTGGTGTTCTATACCACACGACCCTTTGCATTGTGCAATGCTAGGGGAGGAGGTCCAGTAGTTGTGCAGGCTAACTTTATCAACATGTAGCGATTGATTGGAATATGGTAGAACCTTCATTTTTATTTTTGAAATGTGGACTGACCTCTTATCTATTCCTCATTGATTCACACTTCCCCTTCATGTTGAGCATAATCAATGATATTTCTCACACAATGCATTTCATCTATTGTGTGGAGTGACACCATGCTAGGTCAACTCCAAATTGGGTTGCATCTTCAACTCTCCATGAAAAAATCTACAATATACACATGCTTCACCATTAATTTGCTATAGGCCACACCAAATTTCTTTAGTATTCCATTTGAACCTTGTGCCACTCCTGTAAATGTGGTGCCACTTAGATTTATGTCTATGCATAGCATAAATAAGAGCTCATTTGGATAAATAGATAGGCTGCATTGACATACCCCTTAAAAACCTGCTTATTCCTTTGTTGATCTCCTCTTTCTCTGTCAAACCCCTAGATTTAGTACGCTCGCTAGTGAAAATTGTGACATTATTCAGCTTGCTAGAATTAGTTGTAACACTACTTGCTACAGAAATGTTGCATTGAACACTACCCATTGGCTACTTGTACATGTATGAGCCAAATCAATTATGTCCTTTGCATTGATATTAACTCTCTCAATTGTTGATTTCGAAAGTTGGCTCACTCCCTCTAAAATGGAATTCCTTAAATGTAAGTATGTCTAATACAAACCACAATTATTTGATATGAAATAAAACATCTCCACACAAATATGCCCATAAGTATTTGTCAATCATTTTCCCTCATACTATATTGGCACACCTCACTATATGTAAGATAAACATTTGAAGTGTCACAGATTTCAAATAGATTCTTCTATTTTATATTTAAAGCATCTACCCTTCTTATAAAACTTTTTGTTACATCCATTTATGTATTTCAAAATAATTGAGATTCTTTTGCTTTATATTTAAAACATCTAGGTCCTTTTTATAAGACTTTTTAATTACATCCATTTATGAATTTCAAACAAATTGAGAATTGCCTTTTAACTTATGAACTCATATTGGGGTTCCCACAAGTTTTTTGTGATTGTTACTAATATATTTAGTTTATTAACTTTTTGCACATTTGTGTGTTGTATATTTACATGTAGTCTTTTTTCTTTTCTTACTTCCCTTACTTTTGTTGGGAGAACTCAGAGTATCTATTAAGAATCATAAGTGTATTTAATTTGGCATTGTGTACTTTGTCATCTTATCTGGTCCGTTTGGTTGTTATGTATTGTTGGTAAACAAATTTGTCACTATGATATTATTTCTAAAAATAACTCTATTTGTTTGAAGAGCAGTGACAATTATACCAATAGTTGGAGAGAAATGGAACAAAGATCTTCCTCTGTGTTTGAGAGGGGCAATTCCCTTGTATGATCAAATTTGGAGTTTTTGTGGTATTTTAACTATAAACACTAAAGGAAAAGAGACAAAATAAATGATAATAGCTCACATAAACCCTAACTAGAAACACATGAATACTAACTAGGATTTCACAAACTCAAAAATATAAAGAAGATTCATCACAAAATATAGAATATGCAGTCCAAGATTTATATGATGAAAAGAAACAAAAAGTATGTTGTTGTAACAATAGTTGAAAATGACGTGCAAACTCACACACTATGAGATAAGCTAATGTCAATAAACTTGAACCAAGATACCAAGATTATGAACACATTTATTTACACATGTTACACAACTTGAAAGGTGCTCCAACATATGCCCAATTGTTTCCACAATAACATAGAGAGATTACAAATTCAACAAGTAAGGAATCAATAATGAAAACATAGAAGAACATCTAAAACATATGATTCAAATGATTTCTCTATTATCTTTATGAAACTATACAACTCGATAAACAACTCGATACAAAACTTGTAAACTAACAAATCCTCGGTTTATCTCTCAGTGTTGCTTTCTATAGAAAAATAATTAAAGAAAAATGGGAACCCTTGAGAAAATTGGAACCCTTTTACAAAACCATGACATTTATAGCATCCTACACCCATAACTAACTTGTAACTACTTTTTAAGACATAAATATTTGATAAATTATTACAATATTTTTAATGAGCATGCATTCAACTCATTAAAATAAATGATTTCAAAAATATTAATAAAACTGATTTTATAATAAAATGTTGAATCTTTGTCAAAATTTAACGAGCATATGATTGTCAAGGAATTTTGTTGAAAATTTGACTTACTCTAATTATAATAATTCATTGCATGTATCTTTTGTCAATCATATTCATTTATTTCCCTCTCTTCACTCATAAAAATTGCAAATTCAAAAATTTGTTCAAAACTTGCACAAATTGCTTTCAAAACAATTCCCTTGTCATATATGTAATTGTTAGCTTTCAATTGTGGTGACATCCTTTTGATTACATCAAATAACTCCCTTATCATATATGTAATTGCCAACTTTTCACTGTGGTGGTATCCATCTGATTACATCATCTTTAGCTTTGTCACTTAATTGATTTATTTTCTATAGATCCATTAGAAATATCTTTATTGAATACAAACTTAGACCATATACTTATTTGATCAATTCCCAAAAGGAATAATTATACTTGAATTAATCTTGACTCTTGACCTATGTTTCCCAAAGGTTTTCCATATAAAAATAAATCCAACCTATCATGTATAGTTGACTTGATGGATTGTTTAATTGGGGTATTTTGTATATCATCATCATTACTTTCATGACCATTTTATAGCAACATTTCAGTGCCATAACTAAACTTGTAACTACTTTTTCAGACTAAAATATTTAATAAATTATTAGTCTTTTTAATGATTGTGCATTCAACTCATTAAAAGAAACGATTTTAACAATATTAATAAAATTGACTTTATAATAAAATCTTGAGTCTTTGTCAAAAGTTGATGAGCCTATGCCTAGATCAAGGCATTTTGTTGAAACTTGACTCACACTAACTGCAATCATTTATCTGCAAGTATATTTTGTCAAGCATATTCATTTGTTTCCCTCTTAGAAAAATTGCAGATCCAAAAGTTTGTTCAAAATTTGCACACATTGCTTTCAAACAACTCCCTTGTCACACATGTGATTGCCAACTTTTCATTGTGGTGCATCCATCTGATTACATCATCTTTAGCTTGTGGCTTAGTTGATTTATTCTCTATAGATCCATTAGAAATATCTCTATTGAATACAAACTAGATCATATACTTATTTGATCAATTCCCAAAAGGAATAATTAGACTTGGATTACTCTCGACTCTTGACCTATGTTTCCCAAAGGTTTTCCATCTAAAAAATAAATCTAACCTATCATGTATAGTTGACTTGATGAATTGTTTAATTGGAGTATTTTTAAAGCAACATTTCAATGCCATTACATGAATAGAAGGAAATATGATTTTTGCTCATTTTACAACCTATTCCTCTACCCATCTACCATTTGAATATAATGACAAACCCGAGTCCACATTTGTTGACTTCTCCACTATCATATTATTAAACACTTCATTGTAGAACTTAGCAATTGAATCAAAATAAAACTTGTTTTCAGAAGGATAATTCAATCTTTCTCTTCTTATGACAATCCACACTATAAGCCTCCACAAAAGCACAATATCATACTGAAGCTTAATTACTCAAGATCTCTTATTGTTATAATATCCCTCTAACCAATAACAATTCAAATCCTCTTTTGATTAAATGGGGAAATCATGATGTGCCAAATGAGTATATTGCTTATATTTTGAAAACCTTACCAACCACAATAATTCTTGGTGGATCCAAAATTGGATGGTCATTTCTTAAGAAGAAATAACCATGTGTTGCATAGGCGGCTGTTGTTGCACCAAAAGATCAATCTGTCAATGCCCGATACAACCACTAGAGATCCAAGATCCACAAGAGGCGGTTAAGCCATGTCACGAACCCAAGTGCCACGCTGCACAACACAAGGAGACCAAGGGTGAAACTCTTGCAATAATCCCCCCCATAGTGAGGGGTTCGAACCTGTGACCTTGCTCTAATCCCATATGTTGTACAGGGGGCTCTTGTTGAACCAAAAGATCAACTTGTCAATGCTTGATATAACCGCCAAATTTACACAAGATCCAAGATCCACAAGAGACAGTTAAGCCATGTCACAAACCCAAGTGCTGCACTGCACAACACAAAGAGACCAAGGATGAAACTCTTGCAACACCATGGTGGTTGGTGATCCCAATGTATTCCTAAATCCATCCAAGACTGTCACTTTGCCATTGGAATCCACCTGAACTCAAAGACAAAAATATGATTTCAATTCTACTTTCACAATACTCTTAATTCCTGTGTAGTTGCCATTTTCTTGCTTATCAAAATCAAAGAGGAGCCCTTTGTAATGCCCTCCTTTCTCAATCACATTACTTCCCCTACTAGAAGTCATTATCAACAGAGTATTCTTGACGTCTACAGTTATCCCCTTATTATATGTCAGTCTTCCATCTTCTGGAATTTGGAGAACCATATTAAACACATCAGGATGAGCCTTCTCAATCTTGTCAAATAGGACCACCATATATGGATGTTTTCTAACAGACTCAGTAAGTTGTCCTCCTTCAGTGTAACCAACATATATTGGGGGCTCACCAATCAAATTTTGGCATAGTATGCCTCTCCATAAATTCGCTCATGTCTAACTAAATATTTCCTCTTCTGAACCAAAATAGTATGATGTTAAAGCTTCGACAAGCTCTGACTTCCCAACACCTGTTGGACCTGAGAAAATAGAGTTCACAATTGGCCTAGTAGGATTCTTCAGACCAACCTGGGCTCAACATACGAGTCTATTGGTCGCTTTTACATCTTCATCATGTCCTATAACACGTTGGTGAAGAGTTCCCTCCATCTCCAAAAGTCTGCCAGATTCATATGATAAAACCTTTGCAACAGGAATACCTGTTCATATAGATTCGACTTGTTGGATATTTGCCTCCATTACTGTTGGACCAGCATCACTCACCTCAGTCTCTAACTTTGATTATTCTTTCACTTTTTCTTAGCAATTTGTGCCTTTAATTCCATTCAAACAACATTTTGGATACATTTTCAATGTTATATCTGGTTTGCCAACATTGTTTAGTCACTCCCCTGTTAACCTCTTCATATGCCTTCACATTTTGTGCACATATATACTAGGGCATTTGCAACCGAAACATTTGACAAGAATCTTTTTTCCATTATGCTCTGATGTATGCCCACATGTTCTTTGTATGAGCAAGGCAGATACTAACAAACGTTGGGGAGTTCGAGCATGCTCCTATCAATTATATTTGCTTGAAATTTTCTAACCTTTTCAATAAATCTATTTTGTGCAGATGCTGCAATTATGGCGACCTACAATTTTTCATTTCATAAGACCACTCTTCTTTAAAACAGTTCATGTGCCTTGTCTATCATGGAGCCTGCGACTAAAACAACTAACACAACTTTGCTTTCAATCATGCTTTGGTGAATGCTTAGACCTATTTCCAGAGCTTTTATTTTGGAGCAGGTAGAGAAGACGTGAGAAAGGTGGTGGCCTTCAATTTTTTACCTAGTAGATGTATTTTCATAAAAGCTTCAACAAATCCATTGTGCGTCCTCTGAATGACGTATGTCCCATTGAGATCACATTTCTTCGATGCATTTTGTCAAACAGCGTTCACGGTTTGTCTATGCTTTCCATATTTTGGTGGTGTGTCTGTGAGGGCAGTCACGACTACAACATTTTTGTAGATATTCTTTATCTATGTTTGATGGTTGCCTCTATATGCTGCTCAAATTTCAGTGCTTTTCTTTATCACAGCCTAGGTTGTGGAATTTTTGGCTTATAACTGATAAACAAATTCTCTTTGAAGTTTCTAAAACTTTTTCACCAAATCCAATTGAGCATACTCTATTGAAAACCTCCCATTTTGGGAGCAGGCAGAGCCGATGCTGA
This sequence comes from Sequoia sempervirens, assembly GCA_007258455.2. NCBI lineage: Eukaryota > Viridiplantae > Streptophyta > Pinopsida > Cupressales > Cupressaceae > Sequoia > Sequoia sempervirens. The sequence goes on from VDFB02097048.1 coordinate 6,241, forward strand.
AAATGTTGTGGTGTTTGTCTCTATGCCTCTGAAAGCCTTGAACACCTTTTAAGAAATCCATTTTGTGTATATCTTGCAGTCATGGTGTTTTACGAAACCACATTCCTTTGATGTATTTATGAGCATTGCTTTGTCCATTATTCTACTCTTGCATGCACATCCACCATGGCAGCTACAACAGTGAAACCCAATAATGTCTTCTTTAAGCTTTGAAATATGCCCATACTTTGGCTTTACACCTGTGACAAAAAATTGCTTGACAATTTCTAAAGCCGTTTCAATAAATCTATTTGTGCATGTCCAACAACCGTGGCGGCAATGAGAGCATAATACAGGAAGTATTCGGGAACAATTTGGGTGGATATGAAATGGAGTCGAGGAATTGGGGGCCCCCGACACCATGGGAACCTCCGATTTGTTCTTGGTTCCATTCAACATCAAAAATATGATTTAAAATGCCCTTTTTAAAGTGCCGTCAGAAGTTGAGCCATCGGGGGTTCTAGGCAAAGTAGGAACCATCGAGACTTATGGGTAGATTAGGAACTGTCGAGGGTATTGGGAATTATCAGGGGTTCTTAGTGAATTAAGTATTCAAAGATATTTTAAATATTTTAATATAATTTTTAGATTTTAAAATGTCAAAAAAAAATGACGTGAATGTTATGGGTTGGAGGAACATTGAGGGTTTTAAAATTTTACAAGTTATTAAATTCATAAATTTGTTTCGAGGAATGTCTCACATATTTTGTGGAAAAATTGAATTTTTAAAATCTTTTAAAGTAGAAGGTATTTTGGCTTGAAAATTTGTCACATTAGATGAAATGAAGTCACGAGCATCCCCATAAAAGGATTTTGCACTTTCATCAATTTTGAGATTTAATTATTTTCATAAATCTTGATAAAGTGGATAATCGCTCCTAGGATTTTGATTGAGATAATGGATGATTCTCCTTCGATATGACAAGAAACTTAGCAGTTGAGGATAATTGGGACCTTTTTGACTAGGATTAGTACTCAGCACAAATATTTTGATATAAAAATTTAAAATTTGACTAGTTTAAAAATAGGACTAACATGTATCTATAGCTCCAATATGTTAGGATACATGTATTTTGTAATCTGATTATTGAATAAAAATCTTGGAAAACAAGTTGAAGCTGTCTTTGATACATTGTTATTATTATTTGCTTTCATTTTAATTTATCCACTATTTGAAAATGACATCTTAAGTTGTATATCAACAATCTAATTTATCGTTGAGCCTGGTAATTGTTTACAAGTTTGAGCGGTCTGGGTCTAAGCCATTTTTATTGAAGCTAGGTATAGGTCAATAAATAGTGCATTTCAAAGATAATCAATAGTGCAGTTCAAGGTTAATTTATGTGTTCCTCTTTCCTTATACAACTGTGAAAGAATCCCAATTAAAAATAAGAACTTGTAATCCTTGTATGAAGATCATGTCCTTAAATTTTTGTGTGAGTAGTGGAATAATTCTACATTTGTTAGCTTGAACATCTTCATCAATTTGAACTTTAACAATATTTTATTCCATCTAATACTTTTATTGTAGATTCTTAATTAACATCTCTTAGTTTAAGGTATCAAAAGACTTTCTTAATGTCATAAGATATCTTTTGTAGCCATGGTATTCCCAATGTCTGAGAAATTTAATTAGATAGCTTTTACTTATGAGTTTTTTTCTATTATCAAATATTCAATTGTGTTTCTTTACATGATAATTAATTCCAAAGTAATTTGATCTCATAAAGAACATGAGTCACATTTATTAGAAAAAAAATTATTTTTCCTCTAAATTTGATATATTTTGTTCTCATCAAGACATCGGTAGAATAATCCAAAGTAAAAAAATGGCTCTTAATTTATAGAGATTAGAAAAACCTTTTGTATGCAATGAATTTAGAATAAAATAAAAAATAAAAAATAATAATTAAAATTTCTATTCTAAGCACACACAAACTTCAAATGGAGTATTGATTTAGATTTTCTTGCAATTTGACAAAGTATTGTGGATGCCAAACGATCGTGCAAGATTTTTACAAGGTGTTGATTTCCTTAACTTTCTCCATGTGTGAATTGAGGAAGAAGAGGTAGATTTAGAACTTGATTTAAAATTTAATTTACTTGATTTAGAACTTTTAGTTATTTATTTGTTTATTTTGATTTAAAACTAATTTGCATGACCTTTGATTTATTTTATTTACTCTATTTATAAATGTGCACGCGTAAATTAGGAAATTAAAAACTCATACGATTGATTAGTGGAAAATATTGACTTTTAAAAATGACATGTTAAAAAGATAATTAGTTACATGTGTACATGGATTTATTTAGAATTTGATTAAGTAATTAATTAATAATAAAATTTACTTATGATGCAATATTTTTCGTATTGATAATAACAAGTTTTGAAAGGGTTTAAACTCTTGCATAACAAAGAAGGCAATATCCAAACACAATGAGTACCATGAGATATGAGACAAACAAAACAACCCATCAAATAAAGTTAGCGTGACACAATTGTAACCAAGCTACCAAGCACAACAACTAAAGAGTAATAAACAATAGAGTTATCTAGGATCCAACCTAGAAAATGCCATATCCAACCCTATTAAATCTCACACCCTTCACTCTAGAATGAGATTGGGAGATAGATTTGGGAAGACCTTTCTTCCGCCTTTGCAACTATCTTAGAAATATTATCTTCCAAGTCCTCTAAATTAGGGGAAGTGGGGAAGATTCTTCCATAGAGAGCCCATCTATGTGCGTAGAAAGAGAAAAGGAATGCCAAGGAAGAGTAACCAATTATCTAATGGCCACTTAATGAGTAGGCTAAAATTGATCCAAAGCCAGTGACATAACAAGCTAGTTAGGACCAATAGGAGTCGATGGAGTAGTAGGAGTGAAAATAATTAGAATTACACCAATTATATGAGATCCAACATCTTGATAAGCCTCATCATCCTGAGAGGAACCATTAGATACAAAGTAAGAGGCATGAATAATCAAGTGATCTTTGCAAATATTTTTCACAAGTTACCGTGCCTTACATTAGGAGAGTGGACAATCAACAACTAGATGATTATGGTAAAGAATCATTTGCATCTAAAGGGGAGATTCTTATAGCCAAGTGGTTGAGTCCAAAGCCTATCCACCACCATCAAAACCACATCCTTGTGAAGAGGCTTGGATATATCAATATCCACTAGAATATGGGAAAACATAGAATGAACCATGTAGGAAGTGGAAGTGCCAACCTTCAACAAATGACCAAAGAGTTTATAATGGTCCCATAGCTTAATTTCTTGGGGGTTTCTATTTCTCCAAAAACAATTTCAAAAGCTTGTCCAATAAAAAGGAAGATGAGGAAAATATAAAGCATGTCTTTCTAATGTTTTTTCCTTTTTTGTAGGGATGGCACATAGACCTGTAGTTGGTTGTGTGGAATTCTAAAAAGAGGTTCACATGCCTTGTCTATGCTTCCACATTTTGGATTCATGCATACCAAGGAAGTTGCATTAATAACAAGACAAAAACCTTCCTTCAGGTTTAGTTCTATAGAAAGCTCCATCAAGGTTAGTTCCAAGAACATGATATCGTTTGAGCTTGTTTAGTGCCTTGCTATCATAGGTGCAACTAGAATTTTTGGTTCTTGTATCCATTGTGCAAGGATGGGATCTCCATTTTTTTAGCTAGGTTGGCTCTATCTCCATTTTTTCTTTGGAGGATTCATTGATGACTACTAAAGTTGGCTTATTTACCATAATGGTAGCGATAATGATGTTGTTCTCAGTGCTTCTAATATGTTGTAGCTTGGAGGATAGCTATCTAGATTGTGTGGTCTTGTTGTCAGTGAGATTGAACTGAAAGACTTGGTTTTAGGTGACTAAATTGAGTTTGGGAAAAAAATGGAAATTTGGGTGCTATTGCTATTTTTTAATTTACATAAGGTATGTAATAATATATTAGAATGTGATTTTCTAGTAGTTTAGGTTTTAGGTAGCCAAGCTAAGTTTATGATTGGAATTGGTCTCCCAAGATGATGTCACTAATTTCATGGTAGTCCTATGATATCAGTAAGTTTTATGCATAGAAGAGTTGTTTGTGGCACAATCATTGTGTTAGTAGGAATTTCTAGCTTGTAGATAGAGAAACATGTTAAGGTTTTAGTGATTGACCTCTTTTTTATTACTTCAGATAGGGTTTTATGGAGGCCTTGAAGTAAATGATTTAGTTTTTCAAAGAACCTTCAAATGATTCTTTTCTTATATATCTAACTTTTGATATTATACTTAAATTACTAATTAAAGTCAAATGTAGGTGTAGCCTATGAATTTCTTTTTCAACTTACACAAGCCCCTCTCACTTTATTCTTAGATTTGGGACTATTTTGATCTTTTTTATTTTTCTTGTATTTGAAAACTAGAGCTATAGACAAAAGGTAAAGTGATCTTGGATTTTAGGATGTTCTATGTGAAATATTGGCCTGACCATCTTAGCTCATAGGTGTAATAGGTTGGTTAAATTGGAGTTAAGTGGGTGTTAGGGTTCCTATGATGGGATGGTTACAACTGGGTGGTGTTATTTTATGCTAGAGGAGCTGACCCTCTCTAACCATAATTTGGATGAGGTTTGGATATCAAGCCTCTCATTTTGCAGTAACTTGAAGACCTTAGGCTTTAAGGTTGTTGGAGTATTGACTCTAATCTTGGCCTAGTTGAGCATTTGGGTTATTGACCTGCACTTGAGACACTATAGCTACAGTGGTGTAATATGAGGGATAGAAAAGGATCAACTGCATTGATGTTGGTTTGTTCAGTTGCAAGAGAGCTTGAATTCCAAGATTGTTGGTTCCTAGAGGATGGCATCTTTAGCCTTGTCATGAATTGTAGGCATGTATTATCATAGTTGGACTCAGATTAGAATCTATATCTTCTTTCTACACTTATGCTACCCAATTTTAATTGGGCTGTATACACATAAAATGGTCATGTCTATATCCGGCAATTAATTAAATATTTTTATTTAATTGAATTTCTAAGTCCTCTACATATGATTAAATTTAATTAATTTGGTATATTGTTCATTCATCTTATTCTTCTTTTAGAATTAAAAAATAAATTTATTTTAATTAATTATTTTTCATATGTCTACTTAATTAATTAAATAAAATACATTTTATTTATTTGAATTAATTATCATTGTTTTGAATTTAAATTAAATCTTTTGATTTGAGTGAAGTTTAAATATTTCCTTTTCTTCTATTTTAATTTCTTCTTCTAATTAATTAAATATTTCATTTAATTAATTTCATAAATATAATGATTTAATTAAATAAACTTTATTTAATTAAAGATCTCATGCTTTCTTTCTAAATCACAATTAGATATTTTATTTGATTGTGAAATCTTCTGTTTTCTTCTCATATCATAATTAAATATTTTATTTAAATATGAGATCTTCTGCTTTTATCAAAAATCCTAATTAAAGATTTCTTCTTATCACAAACTTTCTTCTGCTTTAAAAGCTTAATTAAATATTTCATTTAATTGAGAAAAAGTTGAATATCCTCCACAAATAAATAATTGAATTTTTAATTCATTATTTATCAGCTTTTAAATCTTTCTTTTATTCTTTTAAAGAAAGATGATTTCTTATCTTCTTATCTTCTTTTTTATAAAAATAGAAAAATCTTGTTTTCAAGTTTTCTTCTATTTTCTCTTCAGTTTCTTCCTTCTTCAGCCATTTGATCTGCCAGGAATTATCACAGCCGTCAATCAAGACAGCCAATCAGAATCATTCGAAAAACTCTATAAATACCTGTGTGAATCTAAGCATTGATAATAGGCAATTAATTAGAGTTCATTCATTTAATTCATTTAGCATTCTAGTATCATAGCATCATGTTTACTTCAATCATCTTAGTCTTATTTCATATCATAGCTTAATCTTGCATCATGCATCATATTTAAATCTCGTTCTTTAGGAAGACAGTTTGTTGAGCCTAGCATATAATCTGAGAGCAAAAGATGGAATCAACAAAAACACTGAAGATAGAGGACAATAGGACGACAATCGAAGCAGAATATTGAGTTTGCATCTACTTACCTTTTATTTTCTATTTTTATACAATGTCTTATTGGTGTGCTTGAATAGTCTTTAATTCATTTCATTACGCATACTATTTTTGATCACACATTTTTGACGCCCACCGTGGGGCCCAATGCCCCCATTTTAGACTTCTTTCTTGTAGGTTTTCTTGCAGGTTTTTCTT